>PVJH01003062.1:0-151188 GCA_004026705.1 Nesogale talazaci | reverse complement strand
GGGCTGCAGTTCCGCACTCAACCACTTACGCCACCGGGGCTCAGCCCAAAATTAGGACATTTTCAATCTGAGAGAAATCTTTTCACTATCCTGCTTCTGTCTCTACTGCTCAATATTGACCAATCACTCACCCTGTTCTCTGCAATGATTAATCTGATAGCATATTAGCTGTTCCCATAATATGACTCCTAAGTGGCTGCCAGTTGGTACCTAGCCCTAAAATTTCCTATCCCTAAGCCTGCAACACCCAGGGGAAGGCAAGTTCAAACACTCTTCTCAGCAGAGTGATGGCATGTACCTGAACTAGGACTTGGAATCGACTTAGTGGCAGTGAGTTTGCTTTTGGTGTGGACCTAAGCCAGTCAAACTCATTTCTTTCCAAATGTCCCTTAGAAAAGTCAGGACTATGTGGTCAGTGGCAAGAAAATAAAGATGCAGCGTCACAAAGAGAAGAAACGATGGCATGCAAGGGAAAGACCACTGGCTCCAAAAGATGGAGAGAACAAACATGCAGGGAGCCCCGGAGAAGTATTCTTATTCCTAGATCCCATACATAAGGTCTTCTAGCTATCCTCTCTTCATTGCTATAGAAGCCCTCCTTGCTGCAAGCAAAAGGATGCTCTTCTAGCCTTCATTAACCCTTACAGCATTCTACAATGCCTCCTCCTTATTCAGTAGTCATCCCAAGTTCAAATACCCCAGTAGGATTTCACCAATCACTTAGCTCAACACATCACTAGATAACATAGCTATAACGTCATTCCTTATATTGAAAGCTCACTTAATTCACTGAATTTTATATTTTCTGGGGTACAATTTCAAGTCTATCTATTACTCTGATTCTTTTCCTCAGAAATGTCCCAGTGTGACTTCATTTTCCTCAGATTGTGACACCCTGTGCTGTGGAATATCTGTCAAGTACTGTTGTCTAAAACTGAGTTCGACTTCTGGCAATTCCACTACACTATAGAATCCTATTAAGTTTCATTGTTAATTAAATTGAGCTCATATAAAAATAGCTGCAGCTAGCCCACAATCTCCCACCCTAAGTCTGCATCATTAGTTTTATAGACCCATGAGTAGGATGATGTATCTGCAAGCTAAAATTCGTAGTTCCTCCGTAAATGCTATCACTTTCCAGTTTCCCACCAAATGTCCTTAGCCACACAACATCCTTTTTTTTAGCACCTTTTTTTCCAAAGATTGAATTGGTCAAGCCAATACATCCAAGTTCATGTATTTGATACATCGCTGACACTGCGCAATCAAATGATGCCCCTCAAAGTAGAGAGCTCAGTTAGTGTTCAGAACCTACAGAGTGCCAAATACACAATTTCTGTTTGCAACTGGTCATGACTTAAAGAGCAAAAATGCATTCTGTAATGATTGTCTACTTAACGTCTGGTAGCTCCCAGGTATGTGTCTAGAGTGTCTTGTGCATTGGAGTCTAATGCACCTCCTCCCACCCCTTCTAGTTGCTGAATGGGTAATCCACTTGCAAGTTAAGCAGGTGTTTCTACCATCCTTTGTCAGCTCTGGTGATAGAGTGGGTTAATGATTAGACTGCTAGCTGCAAGGTTGGTGATGCAAACTTACCAGCAGTTTCATAGAAGAGAGATGAGCCTACTTGCTCCCATAAAGAATTATAAGCTCAGGAACCCTAAAGGACCATTTTACTCTATCTTATTGATTTTTCTGCATGTTGGAATTGTGTGTTAGACTGGGATGAATAGAGGAACAGACTCCGGTATATTACTATGTGTGTAATTGGGAACTTTATATCAAAGAGCAATTGTGTATTAAGAAAACATCTCAGCCCAGTCTAGATTAAGTTTGTAAGTCCAATATTAGTCCATATGTCTGATACTAATGCATAAATTCCTCTTCAGACTCGCACAACACATGCAATGATGCCAAATACAGGAAGATCATAATCCAGTGGGTGAAAAGCTCTGGTGAGTTCCATGACAGTGGAAACAGCACAGGACTTTGCAGGTCTCTGCTGCGTGCCTCACTCAGGTCTCGGCATAACTCAATGTATCTTGTCAATGGGATTGTGAACCAGAGAGAGAGAGAGAGAGGGTGGCATACCTCCTGGTCAAAAAAGAGAAAGATCCCAGAATCCTCATGAGAAGGTCATGTCCACAAGAAACCATCATCAGATTATGACCTGATTGATAAGCTAGACTCCACCCCTTATTCTTAATATCCTCAAGCTGACATGAGACTATGTAGCTATGAAAAATTGATTGAATAGTAATAGACATTTATAAACATTTATGAAATGACTATCACAGGGATCTCAGAAACGGCAAGGCCTTCCATGCAGAATCTCTGTCCTAATTTCTAAATTAAGTGACATGTAGAGCTAAGAAGTGTGGGAAACTAACACTGAGGGGGAAATATGACTAGGACTACATTCCTTAACTTATAACAGAGGGGATCTGGAAAGCTAGTATCCCATGGTAGGAAAGTCACCACGATGGTAAATTAGAGCTAGAGTCCAAGTACATTATCCTATGTTAAATATCATTCTCACAGATTCTCCCCTAACAGCTATGCTGCCTTTAAGCAAGCATGTGCTTGATTTTATCTATTGAAGCAGATATTCTTTTTATCTCCTCCTGTCATGGCACCCCATCCTTCCTCATGCCTTCTCCCAATGCAGGTATTAGGTTTCCTCACCTGTGAGCTCAGGGACTTTATTGTGGTTACCAAACACCTTGTGAGGTATGTGATGTATGTAACTACTAAATATGCATGTCTTATGGCTACCTACAAATATCTCAAGACAGTAAAGACTCTCTCTCTCTCTCTCTCAGTGCAGACCTGGCCACTGAGATCATGGCTGTCCCAGAGGGGAGCATGCTACCATGAAATGTGCCTGCCTCCTTTATTTTATTCTCTCTCCTATCTGGTATGACTTAACTATGATCTTTATATATTATAGCCATACAATTGCTCCTACAGGCTCCACGGTTGTTAGATGCTGGTTTACTCTGACACAGACACAGGAAGAAGAATAAATATGGCACTGCTAACCAATTTTAAACTCATGTCGTGCAATTATACCATCACGCTTGGTGCATTATGAAAAAATACATCTAGCATATGCCATAGTTATCATAAGAGCCCTGGGATAGTGGATTATTTATTTAGCTACTGCCTCAAAGGAAGTGGTTCAAAGCCAGCAGCCACTCCAAGGAAAAACTATGCTTCCCTAAGGGCTTTAAACCCCAGAAACCCAGAGGATCAGTTCTAATAGGATTGCTGTGAAGTAGAAGGACTTAACGGCAGTGAGCTTGGTAACAGAAGAACACTGCACTGAGTTAAAGCTAATAACTGTTTAAGTATAAATACTTTAAAATTTTTCACAAGCTTTATCATTCTCTTTTAGAATTTCTTTTTTAAAATATTGTAGTCACATTGACAAAAGAAGATAAACTAGATCTTTCTTGGATTTTCATAGTTCCTGGAGGAAACTTGACATCACAATCTCATTAACATTAATGGAATATCGCCCCCAAAGTGTTAATTAGTATCTGTATTAATCTTATTCGCACTGAACAACATACCGCCCAACGAGTCAATTCTTCTATTTGCTACATTTTGAAAAACGCATTACTCATTTCAGGAATGACTGTACCAAGAGAAGGAAAAATAGCATCATCATCATCGACAGCAATTCAAAGAGTTAATTAACTGTTTCCATAAGCCAATCCATAACTATTTATAGCACAGAATAAGTGAATGAGTATTATACTTTAGGAGTAAATAAGATTACCTGAGAGAAAAATAAAAAAGACTCTTAAATCAGGCTCAGATATTTGGAGAAAGTTTGCCTTATTTCACCACTTTTAATCTCAGAACTGGTCACAAAGTTCTTCCTGGTCTTTTTGTCCCTACATCCTGATCTTAACCCCATTTGCCCTATATGGTAGTTCCATAATCTGGTATCAACTTTTGAAATGGTGGAACCTAGCCTGTCAATCAGGTCACAGCTTGATGAACTCATTTGGAGGAGCCACAGAGATAAATAGCTCACTGGATGTCAGATGCACCCTGCCTCTGCTTGCCTCCCTGAGAGACATTCCTGCTGACAAACTACATGGAGACACACTGGACACACTGATGGCAGCCAGGGCCCTGGAGCTGGAGGAGCAAGGTGGAAACCCCTGCCAGTGCTCAGATGCTTCCACTGCCACTGGATGCACAAGACTTTCTACCCACTGGCCTGTGGCATCATCGCGTGCATTGCATGAATCTGCAGAGGAATTTATAGACTGGTATCAAACATATGGGCTAATATCAGACTTGTAGAATTGAACTGAACTGAGTTGGGGTGTTTCTTCAATATCCAATTACTCTTTGATAGAAAGTTCTCTAGCACACAAATGAGTGACTCTGGATTTGTTTCTCTATTGCTGGCAAGCATAAAGTGACCAGACGTCCCGCTTTTAAACAATTTTTCCCGTGTCCCGCAGCGTTATTAAAAAAGTCCTGATTTTTGGAAAGAATGACAAGCTAGGGAATGGCAGAAGAACAGGAAGGGAACATACCCCCTCTACACTGCCGCACACGCCCCCCGGCACCTGCCCACTGTCAGTGGTGTCCCATTTCACCAATGGTAAAATCTGGTCATGGGAGAATAAAATGCTCCAACTGGCAAGGGATGCACAGTCACAGATGTCTCTGGCCCTTTGCTGCCAAGGATCCATTCGACTCCTGTATCAGTTCTGGTGGTTCTGGAGTCTGACCTAGTCGTGAATACTTGCTGAGTCTCTGAGGGTGCTAGCCAGCCCATCCTACAGGTATTCAATAGCCTTCCTTCCAGGCTAATTCTAGTGACGCAAGATTTCAAATGAAATGTTAGTTTATTTTCTTTGTTTGTTTGTTTGTTTAAAACAGAGGGTGGGGGATCGAAGAGGCAAACGAGTTTCTTCTTCCTGTGTTGTAATTTCCATCAATCGACTTGGCAAAGGTACTAAAGATCACTTACCACTGTTGCCATCAAGTTAATTCCAATTTAGAGACACTCTGTAGAAAGTTTCCAAGGTTATCAACTTTTAAGTGCTTTAAAGGGCTTCTCACAAGGAGGAGACGGTGGATCTGAACTCCCACCCTTGTGGTTGACAGTCTAGTGTGCATATTACAGTGCCTACAAGTCTCCTTTATTTTACCTTTTTAAACAATGAAGCATGTACACCTTTATTTAGTAACCTGTGAAAAATTTACACTCTAGCAGCATGGAACATTCCCTATGTCAGCAGGAGGCAAGTAACCCACTTGCAAAGCCCCTCCCCAAGATTCAGACCTATTAACCTGAACTTACAGCTGATGCTCTCAGGAATTGGGCCCTGTGGTGTAACAAGGGGTCTCCCCATGGTTTTCCCTTCCTCCTCCCTGCAATCATCCCTGGCCAGCTGTGACTCCCTCACACAGCTGTAGACAAGAGGTAGGAAAGGGCATGATGTGGACAGGTCTTCCTTTATATAGCGGTTCCTTCTCTCTTATGACAAAAGGGAGTGCAAGTGATTATGCAATCTTCCTCATAAATAAGCACAATAGAAGTTTTAGTTTTATGTCCGCTGAAATCATTATTAAACATGACATACTGCTAATGCCTCCCCTCCCCCTGTCTTTTCACCCCTGACAGAGTAGTTAGGCCATATTTCTCCTTTGGTGGGGGGAGCCCAGAAGTATAGTGGGTGACAGGTCAGGGTGCTAATCATAAGGTCTGCACTTCGAAACCACCAGCTGCTCTCTTGAGGGGAGAAAAAAGGGGCTTTGGGGCTCAAGTAACTCCAGTGGGTTACTTGCAAAGTCCTGTCTACCAGTTCCCTGGTGGAAACGCACCAGGGGCCATTGAATCCCTAAGAGTCAGAATTAACTCAGGAGCAATGAGGTGGAAGGGAAGAAGAACACATTTCTCTGCCACAGACCTGGGAGTCACTTTTTGTGGATGCTTTCTTGGTTAGGTGGTGACAACTGAAAACTGACACACAGAGACACCCGTTGTGCCTTCACAAAGGCCTGGCAAAGAGTCCAGTAGTCAAGCTACACCCACTCCTTAAGCAAAACTCCACATGGCAACAGAATCTCATTCACAGGCATCTCTCCTCTGACTTAGAGAATAAATAGTCGTTGTGGATTCATTAAGAAAGAATGTGGTGACTTGTCACTTGGCCCACCTCTCTATGAATTTGGCATCCTTGTATTGGTTGCAGTTAACCAGAGCTCCAAACAGTAATAATGGTAATCCACACTCTCCAGTTTCTCTCTGCTGAAGTCATTGTGTAAATTGTACTGATCAACCTGGAACCAAAGAGAATGCCGTGGCATATCCAACATAGAAATCTGTTCTCCATATTGTCCCTAAAAATACCATGGAAAAAGAAAGTGTGTGTGTTGGGGGGAGGGTGTGTGTGTGGGGGGAGTCCCTTTGTTATTTTCCAGAAGTTCTAAAAGAAAGCATGTCTAAAATCACATGCATACATAAACACAGGCACATGTGCTCACACAAGCATAATGTTAGAGTTAAAGAATCTTATCAGATACATAGTTGGGAGAGCACAGCAAAAAACTGGCAAGAGAAGATATGCAGAGTTGATCAGCTAAAAATGTTGGAATGCTATAGTAATTACAGAAAAGTGGTTCTTGGTGCCTGGGGGGAAAGGAGGAGGATGGGCGAGAAAATGATAAATGTAGGCTACCACAGAGACTCAGTGGCCATGCATGAGTTAAGAATAGCAGATGCCAGTTGGCTGTATGAAAAGTCACATTATATAATAGAGTGATCACGTGGACTTGCATGGTCCCCAGGAAGAATATCTGCTGAGCAGGACACTTCCATGGTCTCTGTTTGTCTGGGTTCTCACAGGACTCAGGGACAACTTGAGATCCATCTGACTGATTGCTGATGAGAGACAGCTGTAGGGACTTTCTCCAGAGCTCAGGCAACTTGAGGTTGAGTGAGTTGGTGATTGGTGAGTTGGATCATTTATTTTGACTTATGGTTGTGGGCAGCATGAGTTGCAGGCCAACATGGACCTCATTCAAACCTACAGATTGCATATGGCCCAAGAGCTCAGGCAGGAAAACCCACAGCTCCCCCTCCGTTCTTATAATGGATGCAGAGGTCTTGAGATTGGAAGACCCTTGCTGCGCTCAAATGACACACAAAAGCATCAAAGTGTTGTACATTCTTGGTGGTAGGGGATAGTTCCCCTGCAGTTGAGGCTATTGTTGAATGCACTTTGTGCCTGGACATGCAACTTTGCTGAAAATGGCAGACTGTGGTGGACAGCCCCAATGGGGCAGCCTGGGAAGCTCATCGAGGCTTTCAAGTGTTTCTTGCAGGGAATGGGCTAAATCCCATAAGCCAGTATGATCCAACTCACCCAATGACCAAATCCACCTGATCACTGGCAGTCAAATCTCCTTTATTAGAAGGCACACAGACCCCATTTTGGTATCTTCAACCCTACATATGTGAATATGACATGAACATATATTAATGTGTGACAAAGCTGGTTTTCTTCATGGGTAAATCTCAATGTGTCCACCTATTTCTTTGTGTGGCATGATTTGCATTATCACCCACTGCCGTTAACTTTGGCAGGACGGTATTATCTACCCACCTCCAGCTTCTGAAACTGTTTAACAGTCTTCCAAAAAAATAAACTTCAAACAAGAGAGGTAGAATTCCTAGTGGGGAAAAAGATATTCCAAAAGAGACCTTAAACTCACAATCCAAAAATTAAAATCCTGTGTGCTGAGTGCAGCAGATCCTGAGGAAGATATGGACAAGATTGGAAAATCATATGTATGAACTGTACAGAATTTAATGACATTCACAAGGCCTTCCTATTATTTCCTACAATGTACTCAGAAATGTTCTTTATATGAAGTTACATAAAAATTATAAATTGGGGCTGATCCCCGGTGGCATAAGTGGTTGAGTGTGGGACTACAGCCTGAGGGCTTGATGGTTCAAATGTAGCAACTCTCAGAAGCAGTACTAGGTAGCGCCCATGACCACCAGAGGCAATGATGCACAAAATATATATATATATATATATATATATATATATATAAATTGAACAAATCCTGATTAACTATTGTAATCATTGTCTAGCATTTTAAGAGACCACTTTTTTAAGAAGCCAAGGAAAAATGTTTCACACAAAAGAAACACATCGTGATGGTTACCAGAGGTGGGAGGGACAGAGAGGGCAAACCCATTATTTGAAACTAGACACATATTTAACTTTGATGGTGGGGAAGGCAAAATACAGTAAGGATAAGGTCATTTTTAAAAAGTGACCAAGGCAAAGGAAGACACCAGGAGGAACACCAGCATTAAAAGGACGAGGGATAAATACTATTACATACACAGCCATGCATTGATGATAATATCAGTAATATCCACTAGTAGCAGTGGATACAGAGGGAGACTTGCATGTTGGGAGGGGAATGAGAATATATCCACACACATCTGAGCATATAGGTTTGACAGAGAATGGTTCTATATCTATATCTCTATTGCTGCAATATATTCATGAATACAGTAGAGCACACAAAGCACCAAGTTATGAAAACTTTGCTATCACCAAACACCTGAAGGAAAATCATCACTGGGCCTGTGGATTTGGAACCATAGTCTCTAAAAGTTCCTGAGAGAATCTCCAAAGTATAGCTATATGTTTTTCTGCTTCCAGAGCAAAGAAGTGTGAATAAAATTAAAGACTCATGGAAAAAAGTAATCTAAACTATTAGTGGACCACACGAGCATTTAACTTCCTGACCAGATGAAAAAATCTACTCATAGTGCATTGGGAGTTTGTTCCACCAGGTCAAACCATTAATCAAGCTTTCTATGTAGAAGTTCTGAAAAGATTGCAAAAAAGGTGTGTAACAAAAAACCCTGAGTAGTGTCAGATCCAGGATTGATTTTTCTACCATGACAATGCACCTACTTACACAACCATTTCAGTGTGTCAAATTTGGGCAAAAACAGCATGCCTTTCTTGTGCCACACACCTTACTCACCTGACCTCACGACATGTGACTTCTTTTTCTTTCTGTAAATGAAGAGGGACATGAAAGGACAGCGATTTGATGACATAGAAGTAAAGACAAAAACGAGGGAGGTAGGGGAGGTCAACCACCAAACAGATGATTTTGAAAAATGTTCCCAAGAATGGAATAACAGACTTGACAAATGCATCAAGTGTAATGGAAAATACTTTGAAGATGATAGGATTGTTTTATTTTTAAAAATTAAATACATATTTTTGAGGAAAAAACCTGGTGGGTGGGGGCTTACCTCCTCATACATCAGAGCCCTAGGATCCTAGCTTGTTTCTCATCTATTTTCAGTATGTAGTTTTATGAGTGATCCTGGATGAAGTTCCAACCTCAACTATCATGTCTCTGCCATCCACAAGGTTGAAAGGGGTCCAAGAAAAACAAAGGGAATTCCACGAAAGTCCCCTGAGCCACATTTAGTCACATGACCACACACAGAAGGAAGGAAAAATGTGAATTGCCATATTCATTCTTAATGGCCATCGTTCTGAAAACAAAGTCTCCACCACAGAAGAAGAGAGAACGCACATTGAGAATAAATGGCTTTGCTGCAGTAAGCTAAACTCCATAGACTTTGTATCCGTCTAGATCCCTTATGCCTAGTTTCATCTGAAGTTTGGCCTTAATGTCACTAAGGAGTCAACTTAGCCACCTGGAAGATTTTTCTAAATTCAGACTTCTGACAAAATAGAACTTCCTTTACAATAGATACGAAATGGGCTATTATCAAATGATAAAGGAATGCAAAAATTCTACAAGGGCATGGTGTATTATCTATATCATACACAATCTGATAGAGAGTTCAAATGAAGACTATTTCCTTCTTGAAGGTCTGGGTCTCTGTTGAGGATGGGATAGACTACTTATAGGTATGTAAATATGTACTTGTCCTCTAAGTCAATTGTATAATCTGAATAAACTACAGGTTTCTGAAATGTCAGGTGTGTTTAGCTTGACATAGAGAGATTGTCAGCGACTTCACATGTTCTTTTCATGTTCAAATTTTCTTATTGAGAGGATATTACCTTTGAAATCCTATTACATAAACTTTTGAAATTAGGAAATATATACTTAGCAAAAACCATTAAAATGTATATCAAACAATCTTGTAACAGTTGGCTATATTAAAAATAGCTCCCCAAATTACAGGCTATGAAAGTTAGTTATTTCACAATTTATTTTGTGTGGATTAAGAATTCAAAAACCACTCAGTTTAGTGATTCTGGCTCAGGATTCCTCATGAGGAATAGGTATCCAGGCTGCAGTCATCAGAAGGCTGGACTGAGGTTGGAAAACTTGCTTCTGACATGTACCACTGAGCCTTTCCACTAACTACTTGGGTGTCTGCAGTACATTGCAGCTGAAGACACCGACAGTAAGTGAGTTACAAGACAGCGAACAAGAAACTTGAGCTCCTTATCATATACCACTTATTCCAAGTCACTAAAAGCAAATAACACTTAAAGGAAGGGAGAGATATCAGATAATTTGCACACATTTAAATACACCACAGACCCATCATTAGCCCAAAGTGAAACATATGTGTACAGGGAAAGTCACAAATCTTGGGTGGGGTGGGTGCGATCTCTCAGATAACATCCAAATCTCAAAAGCACTCATATCTGAGAATGGGAATACAGAATTTATAGAAGTATCATTTTACTTTACTTTCTACTATTCCTCTAAACAAGTGGTTCTCAACCTTCCCAATACCACATCCCTTTAATACAGTTTCTCATGTTGTGGTGACCCCTCAACAATGACATTATTTTCATTGCTACTTCATCACTGTCATTTTGCTACTGTTATGAATCAGGTGACATCTGTGAAAGGGTCATTTGACCCCCCACAGGTTAAGGACCTCTGCTCTAAACAAACATGTTCTCTTTGTATTTAAAAAAAATAAAAGGAATGTTTCACAAGTTTGAAAAGTTTATGGTACTGGATGTTTGTGTTCAACATGTTAACAGAGTTAATCAACAGATCAACTTGGACAGAATAACATCTTTAAACTATTCATAGTTTTCACCCACAAATATGGCTCTTCTCTCAATGTATTCATGTCATCTCTAATATTTCTTAATTGTTATCATTTCTCTTTAAGAATTGTGCACACCCTTGGTTGAATTTGTTTTTAAGCACTTTATATTCTCCAAAATTATTATACATTGTCTTCTTTTTAATTGTGTTTAATTTCATCATGGCTATAAAAAATTAATATATTTAATATTTTCTTTTTCCTAGCTAGTTCCCTAAACTCTCTTATTATTTCTAACATTTTATATTAGATTATTTTAGATTTTCTATGTAAACAACCTCATCATCTAAAACAATGGCAGGTTTATTGTATCCCTTTCAAGTCATATCCCTCTCTTTTAAAAAGATTATTATGTCTTAGTTTTTGGAGGTTAACAATTTCAATACAGTGTTAAAAAGAAGTCACAATCATGGCCATTTCTAATTTCTGAGTGAGATGGGAATTCTTCCAGTGTTTCCTCATTAATGAAAGTATATGTTGTAGAGTATTTAATGAACTTTGTCAGCCTATGAAAATTACCTTCTGGTTTTTAATTGAAAAGTAATTGCTATCATGAGTTTGATATTATCAAATAGTTCTTTTTCTGTACCTAGTAAAATAATCATATGGTTTTAATATTATCAACAACATGCATAACTTTTTATGAAACCATCCCTTTTGTTTTGGAATATATATTTTTAACAATGCACACAGTTAGACTCAATGTGCTGGCACTTCATGTGAGAGTGGAAGCAGAGGAAGAACTTGGGACAGATTTTATGAGTGAAAGGCAATAGAGGTAAGTACTGCTATTTACACCAAGTCTTCAATAACAGTGATCAACAAGTCTATGCTTGAATCGACATAGGTTTAACAAATGTGGAAGAAAGAGTGGGCATATACCTACAATAATATGGACAGATGACAGAATATTTGCCTGAATTTACTTTTGCTGCAAATACATCCATGAATGTGGTGGAGCATATACAGGACGCAGTTCAGGCCGACTTCTTGCACCTACCCAAACATCTTTGGGAAGGAAGAAGTCACTCGACCATGGGACTCCAGATCTTAGTCTCAGGGGACGCAGAGATCAAGGAGCAAAACACCCTTCACAAAGATAGTGCTCTATGTCCTATTTTGGTGTGTAGCCACCAGCCTCTTAAGCGTCAGTGGTGCCACCCAAAGAGGGAAGAAGTGTGATGAAAATAAAATGCTGCATGGAAATAATTCCTCTAATAGACTCAAGGACCACACAAATATCAGTCTCCCCAATCTTGAAACCAAAAGAACTAGAGGGTCTCCAGCTCCCACTACCCTTGGCTCTGAGAAGGACCACACAGCAAGGTCCTCCGGAGAGTGGGAGAACTCGTGTGGACCCGAACACTTGAAGACAGGGGCCATGCTCACAGCTCAGATCAAGACTGTATGGAGAACTCCCAAGACGGTGGGCCTGGGCCACCCTCTGGGGCTAGAACGGACTCCAGAAAACCTTAGATGGATGAAGGGGACTCCAGCAAACCTTAGATGGATAAGGTGGGGTGCAGAGATAGACTAGTCAACCGTTTAAGGAAAGCACAGAGGAATTAGGGATTGCAATAGATAAGATGAAGTGAAATGTTCATAAATCGTTGAATGGAAAATCAGTGATCTGTTCTGACCTTCATCCAATTCCCCAGTTACCCAGTTAGGAAAAGTCTCCCTGGTCTGAGAGTCCGGATGAACTTCCCTTCTTCACTCCTGCAAACCTTGTCAACCCTTAGTCTTTCTTCTCTTGAAGTCTCCTTTTTAGAAACATTGCCAACGAGCATGTGTCCGAAGCAGACTGGGCAACAAGTCTGCCACTTCGGGAGACACGTTTCTTTTCTCTGGGTTCATTTTCTTCCTGATCTTTCCATTACCATTAAAGAAAGGAAACCACCTCACTGCCCTGCACTCCATGCTGAGTCTTGGCTAGCTTCTCTGACTGGATAGAACTGCCCCTGTGAGTTCTCAGTATTGTAATCCTTTCCCAGCCTAGGTCCAGAATTTGCATCCATTCTCTGGGACCCAGAAGCTTGGGGGAGATGTGTTCTCATCCAGGAACGGGACCTGCCAAAGGGTAATGGCCTTGACCCTTGACGAAGGGGAGGCTAGCGAGCAGAGAAATTAAGCTGGAGTTCAGTGTAGCAAGTACTGATTGTTCATTCTTGGGCTCTCAGGTCAGTCGGGGGCTGTTCTTGTTTCCTGGGTAGGAAACATGCGGGGGAGCCAGCGGTGGCCTGGGGCGGGAAGGGTGAAAACCAGCGTGCAGCCTCGCAGCGCTTCCAGGAAGGGGCATCTGGCCGGGCACACTCCGGGGGAGCCACTACTGGCCACAAGATCTCGCACTGCTTGCCAAACTGGCCCGCGGGGGTGGAGCCCAGCCCGGCGGCCCGCTGCTGTCCTGGGAGGGAGCGTCCACAGCCTAAGGGGTGAGGAGCGGCACCGAGGTTGCAGAAGAGGCTGGTCCTAGAGAGTGTACGAGCCAGTCCTGGGCATCTGATGGGCTCTGCCCAGGACCACAGCGGCGCAGCCATGAGCTACCCCGGACAGCGGCAGGTCGCCCCGCTGCTGCAGGTAAACCCAGCAATGGAGGCGTGCTTGGAAATCAATCCCTGCAAGGTTCCCCCTGGGGGCTCGCTGAGGACAGTGGCACTGGCTCTCAGAGTGGGAAAGAGCGAAAAAACAAAAAGTTTTGCCTTGATCTGATTTTTTTTTAAGCAGACAGTTTCCGTTTCTCCTTTTAATTGCACAAACTCACATCACCGCTGATCACAAGTCATGTGTTTTGGGGTTGCGTGAAGCAAGCCTGACCTGGGGGGAGCTAACCTTTTAGGATGGAGTTTGTTGCAAATTTATGATTATCCTCGTGATTGTTTTATTATTGAATTGTAACGGTGACTAACATGGCATGTGTATTTAACATCCAGTGTTGTCCATTTTTTGAGGAGGCATATAGTTGTCTAATAGCCATTTTATCCTTCGGAATAGAGAGGTCTAGACGACAGAGAGGAGCTCATTTCGGAACCTGATCATCAAAGGAAACCTTGTCGCCAGTCGGCTGCTATTTTTAATGTTGTCAACTCCATTATAGGATCAGGTATAATTGGTAAGTGGCTTTTGTTTCCTTTTTTTTTCCTGTGAAAAGGTCAAGTGTAATAAGCTTATTATGCCAATGTTGCTCGGTAGTTATTTGGTTTTTAATTGAAAAAAAAAGGCAAAATCTGTGATTTTCTTCATAAAAACCCTCCTTTTTTGAAACATGGTGACAGCATCTGCCTCTTTTGTGCAGAAAATGGGATTGTGAGTCACCTCTTCCTTGTCTGAGAACACCTCTACATACAGAGAAATTAAGCTGGAGTTCACAGTGTAGCAGGTACGGGATGTCTATTCTTTGGCTCTCAGGTCAGTTGGTGGCGGCTGTTGTTTGCCCAGTGATTGTTGATGTGGACCTTAAAGTAACGCTCACAGTGACTCCAGAGGATCATGTGAATATGCGCTATCCGTTTCCTGGGCATCAGCAGCAGGGAGTAGTGTCTGCATTTGCTCCTTCCCACCACAGAGGAAACTTGTGGGGATTCATCAGGGCTCCTTGGATTTGAGGAGTCTGTCACTGTCTTCTTCCCTCACAGTGCCTCTGTGCCTAGGCAGTAATCTCTGAGAACAGATCTAAACTGTGGCCTCTGTGAACAGATCTAAACTGCAATCTCTGAGAACAATTCCACCCTGTAATCTCTGTGAAAGGATCTAAACTGCAATCTCTGAGAACAGATATAGGCTATAATCTCTGAAAACACTTCTAAACTGTAATCTTTTAGAACAGATCTCAACAGTAATCTGAGAAGAGATCTAAACTACAATCTCTGAGAATAGATCTAAGCTGTAATCTTTGAAAGAGCCGATGATCAGCAGCTCATATGGAGCTACTGGGTGGGCATGATCTGTCAGCTTTGGGGTTTGCAGCCTGTGCTTAACCGGTGCGACAATACGGCTTGGTCAAGTGATACTGTCACTTCGCTGCTTTTCTTCTCTTCCTCCTCCTCAAGTATCCACCAGTATTTGAACCATCATTTTTCCATCTTCAAAGGATAAAGCCTCCAGAGGTTCAGACATGCTCAAAGAAGTTTAATGAGAAAACTGACTTGTGAATTAAATACACATTGTACTTTCATATTCATCTCTCTGGTGCTATTTATAAGTACAAACTTCTTTTGATACATTCATCTTGAGTTTCATTGAGTCAATAAGTACAATTCTATTTCTTGAAAATGCAAATAAACATTAACAAAGAAGCCAAATCTCCACAATGGAAACAAATGAACAGCTTAACAATTTTTCCCCAAATTATTGGAAGCAAGGGGAAAAGCCCAGCAACAAAAAAATAATAATTAAGCATATTTCATTAAAGTGACAAAGACATTTGTGTTTTTCCATGGTTAGCATTTTTGTCATTTGGGGGGAGGGAATCATTGTTAGGAAAGTAAAGAAAGACTTGCAAACTGTAGTCCTTGTTGAGGAGATAACTTTTGCTGCACAGTTTACCACTTTAAACATGTATCTGATTCGAGTTACTTTTCTTACCCTTCATGGGTAAATGCCCTGCTTGATTTTATGTGTTTCCATGCATAGAACTTTACTCCCCTTTCCCCTAAAAGGAGTACCTGAAATAGAGGCAGCCCAAGCAGAGTAGAAACAAATTGGGGCAGCGAATGATTGAATGTCCGCCTCCGTGGAGGAGGAGAGTGGCAGGCACCTTTACTCTGCCAGATGCTGAACCAGTCCCTGATGTGGACACCTTAGACTGATGTGTGTTGGCAACATTTCAAAGTGTCTCTTCACTGTCCACTAGGGGTTTTCATTATAAAGGAGGTTCTTTGGGAAGACTAAAACTTCTGGGTGAAAATAATTTAAACTTGTATTATTCTAAATATTTTATTGTTCATATTCAAAGACTATTCTCGGGGGGGGGGTGTTGAACCAAATAATATACTTTTCTATGTCCCCAGTTTTTAGAAAATGCTTTTGCTTATTCATTTTTCTGGTCTTTTCTTATATATCTTTCTGTCCCATTTTTGAAACAATATTTTCTTATATGCCCCAATCCTATTGTGCTCCTCTCTGTTAACAACTAGGAAGGATCTGGAGTCATCGTTGTTGCTCCAATGCCTCTCTTGAGCCAGTCCTGATGCAGAGCAAGCCTTCATCCAGCAGGACAAAGCACGACTGGGTGCCTGCACCCTCATGTCTGAGCTCAATCCTGCAGCCTCTGTGTCAATCCATCAGGTTGAGGGCCTTCCTCTGTTTTGCTGCCCCTTCTGTCTTACCAAGTGTTATGTCTTTCTCCAAGCGCCTGTCTCTCCTGACAACAGGTCCAAAGGAGAGGGGATCAAGTCTCACCATGCTTGCATCCAAGCAGCGCCGTGGCTGTGCTTCTTCCATGACAGATGGGTTTGTTCTTTTGGGAGTCCATAGGACCTGCAGTCATCTTCACCAGCACCATGATTCAAATGCATAGAGTCTTCTCTGGTCTTCCTGATTCAGTGTCCAAACCTTCCCATACATAAGAGACGACGGAAAATATCATGGCTTCTTGCTATGAGTCAGCATCGATTCCATGGCAGTGAGTTTGGTTGGGGGGTTTGGGCCAGGCTCACCTTTCATCCTTAGAGCAACAGCCTTGCTTTTCCACCCTTTAAAGAGGAAGCGGCAGCCTGTGATCATTGTGGATGCTTATTCTCTAGGACATCTCTTCTCTAACATGAAAGAGGAATGTATTTAGATGATAGGACATCTGTTTCCATTGTCTACTTTTTAATTCTTACCCCATCACCTGATAAACTTGCTCCATCAACTGTTAACATTTATATGAAAATAAATATTAATGTGCTAAATAACATTTAATTGTAGTATTGCCATATGCACTATCCCAACTATATGACATAATTATATAAATGTATTTAACCAAGAAGACATGGTAGCATGGAGGGCTCTATGCTCTGGGCTGGTGACTGCAAGATCAATAGTTTGAAACTGTCAAATGCTCCACAGGAAGAAGATGAGGCTATCTACTCTTCGAAAGAATGACATTCTTGAAACAATAGCCTTGAGTTCATACTTGGAGCAGGGTGGGGGGTGCGTAGTTCTACCCTGTCTTATGGGATCCCTCTGACTCAGCTTTGACTTGATAGTGGTAAGTTTGGAGAGTTTTACTTCCAGGCAAGAAGGAGGCCTGGTGACATAATGGGCTATAATGGATCTCCTATCCCAGGGATCAGCAAACTCTTGAGATTGAAGAGGCAATCCTGTCCCTCCTAACAACTTCAAAATCACTCAAGAGCCTTAAGTATATTTTTCCAAACAAATGAAATCACCATGATCTGAAATAATGAGCTTCAGATGTTTTCAATGTTACTTCAGAGCTGCATGTTCACACTGACAGAGCCACAGGTTGCTGACCACTGCCCTATCCCCAAGGTCAGCTACTGTGAATTCCCCCACTACTCTGAGGGAGAAAGATGAGGTAGTGTGTTTCTGGAAAAAAATGAGTCTCAGATACCCAAAAAAGGTAGTGCTACCCTGCCCTGTAGGGTAGAATCAACTCGTTAGCTATGATTGGGGGTTAGAATATATATATATAGTATGTATGCATATGTATATATAGTGTGTGATATAGTGTGTGGGTGTTATGCGAAATGTCATTTTTCTGTGTCATTAATGTGAGGGCTGGGACATTTTTGTGTTTTCTAGGATTGCCTTATTCAATGAAGCAAGCTGGCTTTCCCCTGGGAATATTGCTTTTGTTCTGGGTTTCATTTGTTACAGGTAGGATATTTCATCTTTGCTTATGTCTGCAACTAAAGCAGTAAATGCCTGTTTGACCTACAGTTGAATTTCCAGTTAATTAAAAAGTGTAACCAAGAATTCTAAAGTCTTTAGACATTTATGTCTGAGGGGATTTACTTTTCGTACTAATCCTTTGAACAGATTAGAAATGTGAAGAGCATTCTGTTTCGAGCCTTAAATCTCCTTCATGTGCCCTCTTCACTTTATGCTGAGCGTGCAAGGCTGAGGGGGCCAGGGAAAGGCCAAGTTGAGACCAAGAGAAGACTGGGTTGGATAGAGTAGAGGGCAGGGTTTTCTTCCCTACAAAAATCATCGCCCGAGGCACTCCAAAACACACCCCTTTCAACAGTGTTTGTGTAGAAGGCCCTGAGAACCGTGGTTTATAAGCAATACGTATAACCATACAGGGTAGTGATACAGTGCACCCATACCAATTCTTCTCTTCAGTTTCCACTTCTTCATGGAACATATGTCCTCACACCCACATTTTTCTCCTCCTTCATCTAAATGTAAAGGTATAGACCACAATCATTCTCTTTTGCCATTGTTCTTACTCCTGCCCAATCATGACCCCATGCCATCTCATGGCACATATGAAATTTTTCCTGTACTGTAAGATCCTTGCAAAGATCTGCAATCATTAAGGTCTACCACCTCTAATAGTTCCAGCTACAGGGTTGGCTGTGTGTGTGTTATCATGGATGTCCATGAACCAACCATCACAAAATATTTTACTTGCCTCATTCTTCAGAGCTGTCCTGAGCCTCAACGGAGTCAATATTCCTGTTCCTGTGATCTTCAGACCACTTTCCCCATCTCCTTCAGCAAAAGGCTGACAACAATACAAAGGCCTGTCTCCTGATTTCAAGGGAGGATGGGTATGTGGTACAGTTTGAGCTCCAGGACTCCACTAACGGGCCAGATCGCAGTTAGCTCACCTGAGATATCATCCTGGCTGAGCTACCCCTTCTGCCATCTCCTCTCACTCCTCTTCTCCAGAAAGCATCTGTCAAACACATCCATAAGTTCTTTACCCAAGCAGCTCTATCTTCTCTCTGCTTCGGAGGAGCAGAGAGCTGTGTCTTACAAAATCTCAAGCTTAAAAGTCCAGCTCATAATTCTGCTCTTTCTTTCAGGCTCAAAAATAGAAACAAAGTATGTACACTATTGCCATCATGTTGGCACTGACTTATAGGACCCAATAGGACAGAGTAGAACTGCTCGCCAGTGTCTGCAAGTCTGTAATCTGAACAGACACACACTGTCCAATCTCTCTCCTGTGGAGTGACTGGTGGCTTTAAACCACTTTTGGTGGTCTGGTTGACTGGAGAAACAAGTCAAGTGACATATATGTATAAGAAAGAGCTTTATATCAAAGAGCAATGGTATAGTAAGAAAATATCCCACTCTGGTCCAAATCAAGTCCATAAATTCAATATTAGCCCTTAAGTCTGATACTAGTCCATAAATCCCTCTTCAGACTCAGATACAAAATGCAGTAAGATCACAGGCCAGTGGGTGGAAATATTGTGGATCCAGTGGCGATGGAAGCAGCTCTAGGACTCTGGCATGTCTCAATGTGGCTCCGCATGGCTTATCAACAGGAAGGTGAAGCAGGAAGAAGAAGAAGGTCACCTCCCATTTATCTCAGTTGCCTCCAGTTAGTTGTAACCTATTGACAGACTAAACTCTACCCACATGTTCTTTCAGGAGCACACACACACACACACACACACATTACCACTGATCTTTCAGTAACAGCCAAGGACATAATCACCATGGTTCTTTAAACCTAAAGCATCAAATTCACTATCACGGAATCCATTCTGATCGAACTTATTGTAAAAGATCTGAACACACTGTCACTGAGTTGATTCGACCTCATTGTCACCCTATATAGAATTTCAGAGACAGCAAATGTTTTCCTGAGCCAATGGTCTCATTTTTGTCCCTTTGAGAAGTTGGTGGGTTGTCAGTCACCAATCTTGCTATTAGCAGCCCAGTACTTAGCCTGAAACACTGCCAGGGTTTCTTAAGATAACATATAAAAAATCGAAACCATTCCAATCAAGTTAAACCCAACTCATAGAGATCCAATAAGACATAGTAGAAGTGACCCTTTGAATTTCTGAGACTTTAAGTCTAAATCTGAAGCTTTAGTTATGGTCATAGCTGCATCTTTTTCCCTCTGGTGGATTTGAATGACTGACCCTGCACTGACTATTTCTTCCCAGTTATAATAGCCATGGCTTATCTATGTACATTATAAATATTTAAGTATGTTTCAGATAATATAGGTAAAAACCACACTGCCCTCAAGTCAATTCTGATGAACAGTGGCCCTACAGAACATAATAGGGATCCCCTGGTGACTTAGTGGTTACACGTTGGGCTTTGAACCATGAGGTGGGCAATTCTAATCCACTGTGTACTCTGTGGAAGAAAGACGGGGCTGTCTACTTTCATGCAATCTTGGAAACCCAGTCAGGCAGTTCTACTCAGTCCTACACAGTCGCTATGAGCAAGAATCAACCCAATGGCAGTGAGCTTTTTTGGGGGGAGAAGAGGGTCAAATATCCCCTGGAGGTTTCCAAGACTATAACCCTTCTTTTGTTTTAATTATTTAATTGATGCTCTTACCACCATACATGCATACATACATTGTGCCTGGCATATTTGTACATAGGTTGCCATGATCATTTTCAAAACATTTTCTTTCTACTTGAGCCCTTGGTATCAGCTCCTCATTTTGCCCCTCCCCCTCCCTCATGAACCCTTGATAATTTTTAAATCTCACCACTCTGCCCATGTCTTACACCAACTGCTGTTTCCCTTCACCCAGTTTTTGGTTGCCCATTTCCCTAGGAAGGGGTTATATGTAGACCGTTAGGATCAGTTCCCCCTTTCTTCCCACACCTTTCTCTCCCCTCCTGTTATCTCTAGTCTCATTATTGATCCTGAGGGGTTTTATCTGGATTTCAAGCTCCCTGTAATAGTGTACATGCCTTGGTCTAGTCAGATTTATAAAGTAGAATCGAGGTCATGATAATGGAGGGAGATGACGGAGAGCATTAAAAAACTAGAGGAAATTTTTATGTTTTATTGGTGCTATACTGCACCCTGACTGGCTCATCTCTTCCTTGTGATCCTTCTGTAAGGGGATGTTAAATTGTGTACAGATGGATTTTGGGTCTCCATTCTGTACCTCCCCTCATTCACATTGTTATGATTTTTGGTTCTGGATCTTTGATATCTGATACCTGATCCTATCACTGACACCTCATGATCACACTGGCTGGGACTTCTCAGCTAGATGGCCGCTTGTTTATCTTCAAGACTTTAAAACCACAGAGGCTACATTTTTTGATATCCTGACACTATCAGCTTTCTTCACCACATTTGCTTATATACCCATTTTGTGATTGTGTCAAGAAGGTGAGCATCACAGAATATGGGGTTATTAGAACAAGGTGTTCTTGAGTTAAGGGAGCACTTGAGTCGAGGCCCAATGTCTATCTGCTATTTTAATATTTCACATATAAATATAAGTACATTGGCCTATTTCCCTCTCGTCTATAAATGTATTTATGTATGTACATGTCTGTATATAGACCACCAAAAGTGTCCTTTGCCTCTTAATTCTTTCTTCTAATTCCTTTTACTCTCCTCTTGTCCCTCTAATATGTTGGGCCTTCATTTGGGTTTCAGTAATTCCTCTCAATTACATTGGCCTTGATTAAGCCCCACTGGGCATTATGTGGCCTTCTCCCCATTGATTTTTAGATCACTTGTTGTTCCCTTGTCCCTGGGTTAGTTGAAACCCCTGACTATAAATCTTTACAGGAGTAAAAAGCTCCATGTGTCTCCTGCAGAATGGCTAGTGGTTTCAAACTGTAAACCTTGTGCATAGCAGCCCAATTCCTAACCCACCCTTCTCCCAAGCCTCCTAACTAAAAAACATATAAACACACTGCCATCGTGTTAACTCTGACTCATAGCAACCTTATTGTACCAGACAGAATTGCCCTTGTGGATGCTTAAGACTAACTTTTTAAAGGAGTAGAAAGGCTCATCTTTCCTACCCCCTATCCACTCCTCTCCACCCCCAGGAGTAGTTTCAAACTGCTCACCTTTTGGTTAGCAGGGCAATGTAACCACTTCATCCTCGGGGCTCCTGGTGAACATATTCTAACAAAAACAAAACAAAAACATACTGCCATTGAGTCAGTGCCGACTCAGAGTAATCTTAGAAGACAGGGAAGAACTTACCCAGGGCTTCAGAGTCTGCATTTCTTCACAAGAGTAGAAAGCCTCCTCCTGGCAGCAGAACTCTTAAAGCACATACTTGGTAACAAATTCAGAACTGCAGCAGCATAGGCCTTTCTTCCTTTCTGTTCTCTTCCTGCAACCCCACGACCCAGCCTCTTCTGGATCATCCAGGACTTAATTTGTAGCTCAGGATCCACAACTTTGTGCAATGGGATCCATAACTTCAAGTCTATGAAGTCACTGGTGTTTTAAAAGTCATATCTTCATTAAAGCCGTGCCACCTTAAGCATCTCATTCAAAGATTTATCCTTGCCTTTTGTAAGCTTCCTGTTTCCTAGTTAGTCAGTGCTGACATACAATTTCCCCCCAGATATAATAACCATAGTTTACTTAAGTGCACTGCAAATATTTAAGTATGTTGAAAACAGATAGGGAAAAAATTAAAACAGGTGCATCATCTCTGGAGTCAGAGCTGAGGAAAATGACCAGTTTGCTAAATCAAAATTATATTCTAAATAATTAGCAATACTAATAATTTTTCAATGGGTAATATATAAAGTTATAACAGTGATGATGAATAGTCACTTTTTATATTTTAAAAAAGTGGAAACTGATAATTTTTATTATATTAGTTGTATAATCCACATTCTTAAATTATATAAATCAATAAAATATGAACAAGGAAAAGCTCTCTCTCTAGCTTTCTCTCTCTCTCTCTCTCTCTCTCTCTCTCTATATATATATATATATATATATATATATATATATATATTTGTGTGCAGACACACACAGATACATGATGATTCATTTAGCTTCTTCATTTTTAAAAAATTATTTTTACTGGGGGTTCTTTACAGCTCTTATAACAATCCATACATAGATATATTGTGTCGAGCACATTTATACATATGTTGCCATCATCATTGTTTAAGCATTTTCTTCTGACTTGAGCTCTTGATACTAGCTCCTCCCTTCCTCCATCATTAAACCTTGAAAATTTATCTTTTTTTTCATGGATTCATTTAATTTCTTCATTAGGCTTTTAATAGGAAAAACCTGAAAGGTAGGCAGAATTTTTATCTTGTTTTTAATTGATACTATAACTAAATGTGATTTGCTGCTAAGATTAATCTTTTACCTTTGCTTTCAAAGGCCTTGAGTGAATAGTTTTTCCTAACATCTGGTTCTATGTTTGTGCAATATTGGTAAACAAAAATAACTATAAGAGAGAGGGTAAGTCAAAGAATATGTCTACCAAACAGAAGCCTGTATTAAACAAAAATATCATTACCTGAAGCTATTGTTTCTGAGGGTAGTCTCCATTTAGGTCAATTCCCATGGGAAGGTGGCATTGCCAAGTCCCTGGCCCATCCACCACACCACCCTGGCCTTTCTGGTTTTCACCACCTCAAAACAGCAGTTTGCATCCTCTAAGGACTCAAGTCATGTTCCTTTTCAAAGGACTTTGAGTTTTTTAAACAAATTGGAATCGGAAGGGCTGTAGGGTGAATGGGATAAGATTTCCCAAGGAACTGCTCACAAGACAGTCCTTGCTGAACCAGACAAGATGCAGATGCATTGTCACGGTGGGAAAAATCCCTCTGCACAACCTTCATGCCTTTTCTCCCACCAACACAGTTCTCCGTTGTCTTAAAATTTCTTCCTAGTAAAAAGCTTGAATGTTCATGGCCTTGGTGAAAATCTAAATATCTCTCAAGATTTCCTCTTTGGGGACCCAAGCACAAGCACAGGGATGACAACCTTCTGGGCTGACCTCGCCGCCTGGAAATTAACTGGCCAGCAGGTCCTGTTGGAACTCAAGGTTCCGGTTGAACCTTTCTTTTGCAGTCTCTCTGAGATCAAGCCAGTGCATTCATGAGAGAACTTGTTTGGATTATCCTATTCCACATCTAGAATCTGCATTCATGCTGCTTTCCCATTGATTGTACCTTACCTAACATTTCATTTTTCTTTAGTAATAAATTCATCTATGTATATTTCCTTACTTTCTAGTAGAGAGTGAACCAACTGCTACCTCTTTTATGTTTGCAGGTTGCCTGGTGTGGCTGTAGGTTAGGTGCTGGGTTGCTGTCAGCAACCTACTGGGCTCTCGGCAAAAGGATTGCTATGAGTCAGAATCATACACTGTACTCCTTTCAATTCTATGAGGGAGGTATTGATGTGCTATTATCATGGGAAAGGAAATCAAGCCTTTCATACATAAGGTCATTTTGAAGCTGAAGAAAATTAAAAATAAGTCCACAGATCCAAAGTATGACCTAGAGTCCATCCCATCAGCATTTTAAGAACATCTCAAAAACCGATTCGACACCTTGGACAGTAATGATAGAAGAGCTCATGAGTTGCGGGTCAACATCAGGAACATCCTACATGAAGAAAGTAAAAGGTCATTAAAAGGACAGGAAAGAAAGAAAAGATCAAAGTGGCTGCCAAAAAAGACTCTGAAACTGACTCTTAATCATAGACTAGATACGGCCATTGAGAGAAATGATGAAGTCCATGAGCTAGACAAAAATTTCAAGGACAACAGTGGCTGCAACTGTGGGCTCAAACATATGAACAATTGTGAGTTTGGTACAGGATCTGGCTGTGTTTCATTCTGTTGCCCATAGGTTCACGATGAGTCTGAACCAATTTGTTGGCACCTAACAATGCCCTTACAGGTTGGCACATTGCCCTAATTGGACAGACGGGACTCAGAAAAGGCAAATCCTTCTCTCGAGTTCTTTATTCTTTTCCATATCTTGTAAAGGAAAACTTAACAGAGAATCCTCGTAGGGATTTGAAGCAGAAGAGATACATCATCAGATTAATGGCAAAGTCGTATACATAAAGGAAAGGGAGGAATGCTGAGAACACTTTTATTTTTGGAGAAAAATGTAAAAAATATTTTTAATGAGGGACAGATGCATAGATAAGACAACTAGTAGGAGTATACAGCAGCAATCCAGGAGAGAAATGATACAGGCCTAAGACCTAAAATAATAATATTTAATCAAACCATCCATGTGATCCAATAGGTGATACACAAAAGAAATATAGATGATAGATAACAACAAGTCTAGGGCAATGTTTAAGATTCTGTTTGAAATGCATGAATGTGAAATCAGTTTCCATGGGGGATTCGGAAAAGAATGAAATCATATCATACTGTATACATAGTTGTGCATTCAATTCAATTGCAGGGCCTTTCTCTGAAACAAAGACAAAACCCTCATTGCCATTGAGTCAAATCTAACTCACTGCGATCCTGTGAGACACAGGATAGAACACCTTTTTTGAACTCCAACCCTGTGAATCTTCACAGGGCAGAAATCTGTATCCTTCTACTGTGAATGACTGGGAGACTCAAACTCTGAACCTTGAGGTTAAGAGCTAAATGCATAACCCACCATGCCATCAACTGGGGGTGGGGTAGTTTCATGATACTTTAATTATATTATTTCTATATATTAGGTCTTCTGTTTCATCTCTGATAAAGAAACTGAAAAGTAAATGTCAAAAGATCTGAGAGTGCTTTATTAACTAATAATTATAGCAGTGATTCTCAACCTTCCTAATGCCAGAACCCTTTAATACAGTTCCTCAGGCTGTTGATACCTCCCCCACCCCAACCATAGAATTGTTTTTATGCTTATGTAGAATTGTTTTTACACTTATGCTGTCTCATAAGTGTAATTTTGCTACTCTCATGAATAGGGTGGCCCCTGTGAAAGGGTCATTCAACCCCCAAATAGGTCACAACCCATAGGTTGGAAACTACTGAATTTTAGAATAGTTACCAGTTTTGTTTTGTTATAAAACAAATGCTCAGATTCTCCTGATCATATTATTTGCATATTCATAAAGCAGGTGTGTACTTTGCTGGCTAGAGTACGAAAGAGGAGTGTAACACTAGCCCTTTGACTCTCAGTATCCATACCTCCTGGTTTCCACTTAAATACATAAATAGATTACATAAATTTTAATCTAGAGAGAAAAATAGCTAACTGGAAATAGTACTGCTTCATGAAGAGAAACGATTCTTGTCACAATGCTGCAGTGCTATTACATTCTGCTTTAAAATTTACCTGTTGCTTAATGTTCAGTAAGTCAAGGCAGGTCTTTGCATTAAATGTAATCTGCATGTTTAAACTTTGTTATTTTTTGCCACAGACTTTTCTCTTGTTTTATTGATAAAAGGAGGGAGCCTCTCTGGAACAGATACTTACCAATCTTTGGTCAATAAGACTTTTGGCTTTCCCGGATATCTTCTCCTCTCTGTTCTACAATTCTTGTATCCTTTCATAGGTAAGATTGTGGGAGAGGACATACTGAAAGTATTTGTTTTTGTCCATATACACCAGCTTCTGGAAAAAATCTTTTTCATTGCCACTAAATAGTCACTAAGGAATATTAACACTAAACAGTTTCCAAATTGTTTACTACCTTAACTGCTTTCTAGTTCTTTTTTTTATCATTCTTATTGTTTAATAAGATGAGGATGATTTTTCCTTGGGTTAAAGCACCACTTCCTTAGTCTGATGCAAAAGTGAATGAAAATAATAGACTTCTTCTTAAGCGGAATATATTTTCTGGAAGCTTAAGATTTTGGGGAAGTCATGTGCCAACTCAACATGCTATTCACAGGTATCCTCGCAACAATCGGGGACAATCCTTCTCATGAAGATTTCACAGGACGAGCTAGAACTGTCCTCCCTGAAACTTGCCATCTTTACTGACGCAGACAGCCACATCTTTCTCCTGTAGAGAGGAGGGAGTTCAATCCATTCACTTTTAGTTGCTGAGTGTGCCGCACATCATGGCACCGCCCCCGCCCCCACCAAGTTTGTATTGTGTTGATGAAAATATCACCTATGTGTTAAATAGATGAAATGGTAACATTCTTCAATAACCAAATTGACTTCATCCAAAACTTCAGACAGTACCACAGATGCCATTATTCAAACCACTTGATCTTTATGTCTCACCACGTCTAATCTATTTCCCCGCAAAAGCCATGTTTTTCCTGTTGAAGGAATATTTTAGGGTTTTCACAATTTCCTGTTGTTATTATTCCTTTCTTCCTGGAAAAGCACATAAAAGCTTAAGCCTAGTAACAAAATAATATTTGCAATGACAGCTTCATTACTTAAAGAAACTGTGAGTGAATCAGATCACAAATTGACACTATTTTTGTAACACAAATTAGTACTCCCATTTAAGTCTACTGTCTAGTTATTTTTTTAATTGCACATATTGGTAATTACAATATATATTTGAAGGTAGTATTAAGATTATGAGAGGTGATAATTGATTACTTTTCAAAATATTCTGCAAATATGTACTTACTTATGACTTTTATTTTAATCATAATATTTCTTTTAGCAATGATAAGTTACAACATAATAACTGGAGATACTCTGAGTAAAGTTTTTCAAAGAATCCCAGGAGGTAAGTCAAAATGAAATCTTGAACATTTAAGCATTTTTTGTATTAATTTTATTTATTTTTACTTTGAGAAAAAATTTTCAGCGTTCTTAGAGAACATTAACTTCAGATATTTATACAATTGCATAACACTATATAGATCTTGTCATATAATGTGTATTCTTTTAAGAGTTAATTTTTGAAGTTATCAAAAACCATTTTGTTATTTTTTTTTACTTAAAATTATACAAGTAGTCTATAAAAGTGTGTGGACATGCATACTTCATCAAAATGAAAACATCATAGATAAGGCTAAAGCTTCCTATGACATCTAATCTAATTAATTTTATAATCTTCTAAATGATTTTTTACAATGAAATCATACCAATGAAGAACACAACTTTGTTCTCATCCTTGTTTCTTCCCTCTCACTCATTGGGATGGTTCAGAAAGCATGCCTTCACTTTCTGCCTTGGTAGGGAGAGTGTAATGCCAAAGGAGTTGTTAGAAGTAGATTACATCCTTAGCAGATCTCTATTCTTCTTTTCTCCATGAAATACACCACTGATTTCTTAGGCCAGCAGGTGGACAATTGTGTATACATACTTTTCCCAGTTAATTAAAGACTTGGTTATTGATATAAAACAAAATACTGAGAAACAGGGTAAACAGTTAGGAATCAAATTATTCAAATTTTTGCAATGTAGCCTATCTACTTTTTTTTAAATATTCAAAATTCTTATTAAAATATATCTATGTTTGAATATCAATTGAAGCAATAAAAATAACTAACCCATTGCTATCATGTTGATGCCACTTCATGGTGACCCTTGTATTTACTGAGTACAGACACTTCTGGAGGGGATATTGGCTTTACAGAGCTGAGTGGATTTGAACTGTTGATCTTCAGCTTAGTAGTCCAATCAAAATGGCTTGGTCCACCCACATGTCATCATTAGGTCCTGAGTGAAAATGTTAATGGAGACCTCATTCTTCTAATAACACATTTGGTTTTTGTTTGTTTTTAATCATTTTATTGGGGACTTGTACAACTCTTATCATAACCCATATATCCATACATTGTGCAAAGCACATTTGCATCTTTGTTGTCATCATCATTCTCAAAATATTTGCTTTCTACCTGAGCCTTTGGTATCAACCCCTCATTTTTCTTCTCCATCCCTGCTCCCCCTCCTTCATGAATCCTTGATAATTTTTAAATTATTAGTATTTTATCATATCCTACACTGTCCAATGTCTTCCTTCACCCACTTTTCTGTTGCCCACCCCCCAGGGAGGAGGTTATATATAGATCCTTGTAATTGGTTCCTTCTTTCTACCCAACCCTACTCATAGCGCCACTCTCAGCACTGGTTCTGGATTCCCTGTGTTTTCAGCTCCTGTCTGTACCAGTGTACATCCTCTAATCTAGCCGGATTTGTAAGTTAGAATTGGGATCAGGTAATTGGGCGGGGAGGGGGCCACAGGGGGGAAGAGAACTAGAAGAAAGTTGCATGTTTCATTGGTTGTTTAAATGTTTTTCTACCTACTGCTACCGCATTCATTGTGACTCACAGCAAATCAAAATTGCACTTCGTTAAGGGAACAAATGGTCTCACTTTTCTCCCACAGAGCATCTTCTGAGGTTGACTCAGTCACCGCAACTTGTCCTTTACAGCCCAGTGTCTAACCCACAACACCACAAGTGCTCCTTCATGGTTTTCTAGGCTTTATCATTTTCCCAGTTAAAAAAGATATCTTTTTTTTCTACCAAAACATCAGGAGAGAATCAAGGGTTTGGGAACTTGAGCTTCCATTTTATGGTTTAGTGCTTAGTTAATTTCATTCAGTTTGCTTTTTAAGGGAGGCGCAAAGCTGATAGCATTTTCTTTCTATTCTATTTTTGTGGGGGGGGGGCATCACTGCCTCCTGGAGGGAGTAGGACAGCCAACCTTGCTCCTGGAGAGCTGCTGCTGGATTTGAACAGCCAACCCTGTGGGCCGCAGTCCCACACACAACCACTATGCCACTGTGGCTCAGCCCACTGATAGCATTATCATATCACTATCTTAGATCTTTTTGCAATGAACTTATAAGCCTTGTACAGAGATTTGTCTCATTCAAAGTTAAAGTTCTTTCTCTTTTCTTGACAGAAACTTATTTAACCACAATAACTTATTTGGAAGACTTGGGTTCTATAACTACAGACTTTATATAATTGACTCACAAAAATAAAATACCACTGAGAAACTTAAAAAATAATAACATTATATCTGAAAAAATTCAGTGAATTAATGCAATAATGTCCTCATTGGATGAGATATGCATTCTTAAGTGAATATGTGGATGACTACAATTTTTGCAGCAATAAATCCTTATAAATATTTTTACTTTCTGTTAGTATATACTTATTTTTTAAATATTTTTAATGATGGCCTCCAATTTCTGAGCAAGCTAACATTGACACAAACTAATTTTTTCCAAATTAATTCTAAAATATGTAGGTCAATAAAATATCTCTTTGGCATCAGATTCCCAAACTGATTTTCTTCTCTTTTGTCAGAAAGAATTGAGACACTATTAAATGATTCCACTGTTAAATGATACTTTTTGGGGGGGGGGGCATCACTGCCTTCTGGTGGTGGGAGTAGGAGGCCCAGCCTCTGCTCCTGTGGAGCTGGAATTGAACCTCCATCCCAGTGGGCCCCAGCCCTGTGCACAACCACTACGTCACCGGGGCTCAGCCTAAATGATTCTTATAAGCAAATGTCTCATTAGAATTGGGCATCTTCATCCATAGTCCAAAGAACTAATAAGGTGTACTGTTGGCGTAAACTGTTCAAAATTATACACAAATGGCAAAGTGAGAAAATATTTAGATTTAGATATTTATTAAATTAATTACAACAACCTTGTTGCATCCTAAAAGTAATTATATTCATGAAACTTTTTAAGAGTATGAATAAATGAGAAATGTTTATGCTCCCATATTAAACATGGTTACAAATAATATATGCCATTCATTAAAAAGTATCTCAAGTGAAGTCCTAAAACTATTTAAATATTCAGACTTTAATCACAGAGTATAACATTCCAATTAGCAAATAAAAATGTTTTTATTATTTAATCAGGGAAGCTCTCCATGATTATCAATTATATGAGTCCTCTTTTGTTTCTTGAGAGCTTCTAAAGCAATCAGACAAAAATTATTCCCACAAATTGGATTCGTTGTATTCATACCCTGAAAGGGTTAGGTTTTTTAAAATATCTGTTGGCTCTTCCCAATTTTGTAATTTGAAGTTATATACAGTTGATAAGTATTGGAAATACAGCATCTATATCAGACATTGCTATTCAGTCAACACTTTATTAAGGAAAGCAAGCACAAAGGGAAAGTGGTCCTATCACTTTATGGACAACTGCTGTTCCTTTAATTCATAGCTCTAGATGATGATGGAAAGTGGAATGGTTTTCTATTTATACTGGTAGATGTTAAAATATAAAAAGTCTTTGTATGTATTATAAAATATCTTTAAAATAAATATTTAAAAATTTAACTCTTAGTTTACTCTTCGTAGAATCAAACAGTAAGATAAATACATATTTTATGGTTAAGTATGATAGAATGTATAATATGGTGAAATATTTCCCATCTCCAAATATGAACCTCTAGAATTCTACTGTTCATCTAGATAAATCCAAATTTGCTCAAAAGATAATAAATCCCTTTATGATATGCCCCTATCCAAGTTATTTCTACCACTTAGTCTCCTAATGGCCAGCATTTCAGCCATAATAATTCTAGTAGTCACCACTCACTGGACATCGACGGTAACAGACACATGTCACAATTTCATAGTCAACTTGCAAAACTCCTAAATTAATCTCTTTTTTAAAAAATCACTTTATTGGGGGCTCATACAGCTCTTATCATAATCCATACATGAATCCATTGTATGTCAAGCACATTTGTACATTTGTTGCCCTCATCATTCTCAAAACATTTGTTTTCTACTTGAGCTCTTAGTATTATTCTCTCTTAACCATTGAGATTCTCAATATCAGAATTCTCCAATTCATAACTCAATGTTTCATATCCCACATGCAGTGGATGTAGGATGCAGCCCTTCATGCCCCTTTTTGCCCCCACATCATTTCATTGTCTCTTCCAGTTTTTAATTCATCCAATTTGCATGTGCCTTTAAGAATGCCAACCCAGCTTTAAGGCCTTATGCCTTATTGTCACCTCTTCCCTGCCCTCACATTGACAAATGGACCACATGTCCCTGAAGACTGAGGTAGTTATTGGTTGACCTATTAGAACCTATCTCTGCTTCCTACTGACCAGAAAATACAGTATAGACAAGAGAGATAATCACGATCAAATAAATACAGATTTCCTGAGGTTTCAAGGTGAACTACATGTAATAATTGATTATAAATTATTCATAAATCTCAGAACTTAATTCTAAAAGCAATTACATAAAACCTCAAAAAAAGAATTTTCTTTTGAGAGAGTAATTTAAGACAGTGAAAGAAAATTTTAGGCTTAACTCTAAATCCCATTGCTAATTAGGTATTTATTCTTTTGGACCTCTATGTAGGTCTTATATAAATAATTCATATGTAAATTAACCTGGGTATCAAATGACTGTGAGATGAGATTTTGAGAGAAAATGTTCTATGACAAAGTGTCTAGTAGTTGGTAAGCACATACCATATTTTTCAGACCATAAGATTCACTGAGTTTTTAGAGCAGGAAAACAAGAAAAAGTATTCAGAACCAAGTAGTACCAGCATTCTAAAATATTTATTAAAATAAAGCAAAATACGGTAATATTAAACAGCATAAACTCAACAGTGGTGTTAAGAACCATCGTCACTCTCATTAACAAATAAAGGGAGGCATGCCCTGTGCCCATCATGCTATCTGACTGACATTGAGACTACAGGAGGTGGGGCTTCCACTGAGCACACAGAAATCCACAGCATGCAAACATCAAGGAACAGTAAGCGGGTGCAGAGGATCATAAATGTTCTGGGATACCACACCTTTGGACCAAAAGGTACACCCTAATTTTCTCCACAGTTTTTTTTTTTTGGGGGGGGAGGTGTGTCTTATGGGCTGACAAATATAGTAATTATGTTGGTCTATAAAAAGTAATTTTTATATACCCAAGAGAAATGAAAACAAGTACGCATGCAAAACTCAATACTTGAATGTTTATGGTAGGATTATTTGCAATAGCCAAAAGCTAGAAACTCAACCCAAATGCCTATCAACAAGCAAATGGTTCAGTAAATTGTAATATATCCACTGATACAATAAAATATTTTTCAGCCATAAAATAGAAATACTTTATACACCAAAACATGGATGAATCTTGAAACCATTACACTAAGTGAAAGAAATTAATCACAAAGGACCACGTGCTACATGATGCCTCTTCACATGAAATGTTCAGTGTCGGGAAAGCTATAGAGACAGAAATAAATCAGTGATTACATAGAGCTTGGGGGAGAACAAGGTGGATGGAGAGATGACACCCAACAGCACAGCGATTCTTTGCAAGGTCATGAAAATGTTCAACCATGGTGATGGTTGCATATATGTATGTGTTACTATGCAAACTGTGGGATCCTTCAAATAGGTGAATTGTGTGCTATATTAATTACATGTCAATAGTCATGTTTAAAAGATAAAATAATACATTTGCTTTCTCATACCTCCCAAACTCCACCAGACCAATGTCATTTTGAGATCCCACATCATTTCCCAACACCAGTCTCTAAAAACTGGGCAGATCTAAAATATAGGACTAGTCCTTGGCTATCCAAGATGCTAGGGCAGGGGTTCTCAACCATCTTAATGCTGCAACCCTTTAACACAGTTCCTCGAGTGGTGGTGAGCCCCTGATCATAAAATTATTCTTATAATTTCATAACTATAGTTTTGTTACTGTTATGAATCAGGCGACCCCTCTGAAAGGGTCATTCAACCTCCAAAGGGGTCGCAGCTCACAGGTTGAGAACCATTGCTCAATAGGGAGCTTCCAAGTTGCTTCTGTCGACATTCCTTCAGAAAAAACTCTATATTTCTTGACAAAAGAGTAGAAATATAAAAGTAAACAGTTAAGCTAAATGTCTGATGGGTTTTCTAAGAAGGGCCCTGATAATAGTTTTTGGCTTAGAAGTAGATTTTAAGAGGACAGTGGGGGCTGAGCCCCGGTGATGTAGTGGTTGTGCGCAGGACTGCGGCCCACTGGGATGGAGTCTCCCAGGAGCAAAGGCTGGGTCTCTTACTCTCACCTCCTGAGGGCAGTAATGCCTAAAAAAATTAATTAATTAATTAATTAAAATAAATTTAAAAAAAAAAGAGGACAGTGGGGAGCTGAGCCCCCGTAGTGTAGTGGTTGAATGTAGAACTGCAGCCCATGGGCTTGGCGGTTCAAATCCAGCAGCAGCTCTCCAGGAGCAAGGCTGGGTAGCTCTCACGACCACCAGAGGGCAGTGATGCCCCGCCCAAAAAAAGAGGAGCAGAAAATTGATTAAAATAATTGTGTTTTCCCCGTTTTATTCTGTCCTGGTTGTTGGGTTGTTTGGGGGAGAGGTGTTTTGATTGTGTGTTTGTCTAGCTATGGAATCCATGCTGGGTAAATCGATAGAGAAAACAATTGTATTAGCACTTTCCAAGAGGTTTGGCAGGAGATGGTTGAGGAGGTAAGGGGGATCGGGCTAGAGAGGGAAGCTAACAATAATGAGGACAAGAAGAAACAATGTCCTAAATTGGATTGTGGTGATAAACTCTTTTGAATGTCGTTGAGTTAGTATGATATGGGAATTATATGTCAATAAAACTGGTAAAAATAAATTAAGACATTGGAAGATAAAATATTAAAACATAATTTAAACTATTGGTTTCCTTTTGAAGGTAAATGGTTTTACTTAGTTTAATGTAACAGTTCATACTCTAAACGTCTTTCCTTTTTTCGTCTAGGTGGTATTTAGTGTTATGTCACTTTGAGAATAAACCGCTGAGCTGTTCGGGGCTTGTTATTGACGTGTTCCTTATCCCTGTAAACGCATCTGATACTTATTCTGTTCTAGTTGACCCTGGAAACTTGTTTATTGGTCGTCACTTCATCATTGTGCTTTCCACCCTTGCCTTTAACCTGCCTTTATCACTGTACCGCGACATAGCAAAGCTGGGAAAGGTAATTGTTGCTTTTCTTTTTTTTTTATTAGATCATTTTATTGGGGACTCTCACAACTCTTCTAACAATCCATACATCAAGTGTATCAAGTACATTTGTGTATATGTGCGCCATCATTTTCAAGACATTTTCTTTCTATTTGAACCCTTGGTATCAGCTCCTTTCCCCCCCTTTCCCCCTCGTGAACCTTTGATATATTATATATTATTATGTTATTTTCATATCTTTCACCATCTGCTGTCTCGTTTCACCCACGTTTCTGTTGTTTGCCCCCTAGGGAGGGGGGGAGGGAGAAGGGTGCTAATACATCAATCCTTGTGGTCAGTTCCCCCTTTCACAGTATCACTCCTTGTTCCGTGAATTATATCATTATAGTTGTTGAATTCCTGCTGACCTGACAAAATCTAAATTATAGCATTTATTTTCATTTCAGATGATTTATTGGTATGTTAGAGTAGGGGATGTTGACTTGGTGGCTTGTTTTTTTTTGGAACAGATGATTAACTAATCAGTGGGTGTCAAACAGAAGTGTCCTTCCATTTAAAAAGAAGACAGTGGACTCAGGAAATACATTTTAAATTTAGAAAATAAAAAGAACTAGAAAGTCAATCTATTCTCTTGGTGAAAATTCGACTCTTCTCTATAGTACTGTAAAATCAAACTAACTCCAAGCGGTAAGGATGAGTTACTTCACAGAGTTCCAAGTCTTTATGGTGAATTATAATATCTATTGCTTTTCTTTGCATCCAATGAGTTTATAGGTCAGTGAGCTGATGGTTAAGAATTTAATGATTATGATTTTTGTTGCAAAAGAGAAATGTTGAACTATTGCTAAAGCAACCAAATGATTATATAGCCCACTATATAAATTGGTTGATTATATTTTATTTACTTTACTCTCAAGGTATACCTTTCTTTTACTGAAATATAATACCAAATATTATGATGAAAAGAAATTTTAACTATTCCTATGAAATTTTATGTCCTATCTTTGGAAGATCCACCAATTGATTGAGTTTTACCTTTCACTGTTATTCCGTTCCCAAGTTGGAATAAGAGTGGAGACTATGTTCTGGAGTATTTTGACCATTCCAACCCTGGCAACCCTCCAGAAATAACCAAGAGTAGGGCTTTGTTTCTATGAATTAGCTAATGATTTACTAGTGTCCATTGACATTCAATGTAGTTATAAATGTTGTTGTCGTCTGAGAACAGATGACAAGAAGTTCATGATGGGAGAGGGGGAAGCTAGTGATTTTATCATTTTATTACTAACACCTCAATATCTTTTCCTAAATGTTAATTCAATGTGTCAGACTGAAGTAGTTAAGTAAATTCCCCTAAGGGCAAAGTTGAGCTGTTAATAAGGACCAGAACCTGTAGGGGGCGACTTGAGTGTGAATCACTCTCTGGGAGTTTCAGGCTGTGTGACTTTGTGTCAGTTAAAAACAGGCATCCCCAAAGCAAGGGTAGTCTCCCTGGGGCGACACATGTAAGTTTTATCATTGATCTTCCACATAAAATAGAAACAAATTTATATAATTTTACTTTTTCACCAGAAAAAAATAATCTCAAATGTGCTTATCCAGTATTTAAAAAATTAAGAACATAAACACAGATGTCCAATCAGTAATGGGTATACAGACACACCGAGAGACCAAGTCTCTTTTAACCAGTTGAAATAGTGGCAAAGAGAGGAAGAGGCAAATAAGACCCAGAAATACAAACCAAAGGACAAAGCCATATAGCAAAATAGTCTGCTAACTACAGAATTGACGGGAGGGAGAGGGAGAGAGAAAGAGAGAGGGAGAGAGAGAAGGAGGGAGAGAGGGAGAGGGAGAGAGAGAGAGAGAGAGAGAGAGAGAGAGAGAGAGAGAGAACACAAGATTAAGAAAGGAGAATCTGGTATAGAAAAAGTGCAAGTCACCCATTGTATATTCTAAGCAGAAAAACCACTAAGAACTGAAATCCAAGGTGTGAGTTGACAACTGTTGTTTTCTTTTCTTTTCTTTTTTCAGAACTAAGGTTCTGATTTGATATGAGAGTATATGCTGGAGATTATCAACACACATTCATAAGAATAAAATGTTAATTTGCTTAATTATAAAAGTAACTAATATATTCATATAATGTAATTCATGAAGGGCCTGATATTTTAAGTAAAATAATCTATTTTAAATTGATAGTATCTTTCAACTTTCTTTTGCAGATATCATTTATTTCTACCATTTTAACAACCCTGATTCTTGGAATTGTGATGGCAAGGGCAATTTCCTTGGGTCCACACATGTAAGTTTTATTTTTGCATTTGTTGGTCTTCAATATAAATCTTCACAAAGATACTTATATGACATTATAAATGCAGGGAGAAAAAGTAATTGTATCAGATCCACCACTGTTTCTTAGTACCTGACAAACTGAAGTGAACTTTGAAAATGTGAACTTTTCAGATGGGTCTTGTTTATTTGATGAAGTTAAAACCAAGTTTACTCATTATTTTAATGATCAGCCCTGAAAATTAAGATAAAGAAGCGAGGTCTTGAAAATTGAGAAATGTATATAAAGTAGAATGCAAGAGGGAAAGTGGTAGATGGATGGACTTTCTATATCTCCTCTGGAAATGGGATTATTTCATAATAAAGTTTCACTGGTTTAGGCCTAAAGAAGTATAAAGCACGGTATGAATATTATTCTCCAATAATCTAAATGCATTCTTTTTTACTATATTTTAAGTATATTTGAGTACTCTTCTAAGACCCCTACTAATAATGAGTCAATTCCAACTCATAAAGCCCCTATGTGGACGGTCAGATGATGTAAATCTGTCAGGGAGCAGCTAGCTTCACCTGTCTCTCACAGAGTGACTCATGGGTTTGAATTGCTGAGATCGCTAAGATCATTCTAAGTTTACCCAACAGTGACACCAAGGGTCCCATCTACGATTCAAATCATTGCCATCCAGTGGATCACAATTCAGAGTGGCCCTAGAGGATGTAGTAGAACTGTGCAGGCTTCTGAGATGGTAACTCATTACAGGGATAGAGAGCCTCATTTTCCTCCTGCGGAATGACTGGTGGTCTTGAACTGGTGACATTGCAGTTGGCAGCCCATCACATAACCCACCAGGCTATCAAGGCTCCCCCTTCTAAGATTATATTCTTTCATCATTGGTGTCAAAATGTTTTCATTCATTAATTGATGGTGATAGCGGACAGCAGTGTTTGTTCGTTCTTAATACCATAATTTGGCCAAATAAAATGTTGACAATTTGCTATTAGTACTCTGCTGCCTTTTTAATGTATGGGCAAAACTGATCAAAACTCTCATTTTTGCACATTAATCATGGACCAGTCAGATAAGGAGTAGACAGGTATGAGAAAATGCTGAAATGACACTAGCTGAAAGTGATTTTAGGCACATAAATAAATGTTTTCTGAGTACATATATTAATCCATGATGGAGTGTTCATGATACCTTAAATCTTTTCTCTATCCTAAATAAGACAAGGTGAAGTTCACTTAAGACATAATTTCTGGTACAGTGCCAGAGACAAGATAGTCATGGATGAATGGCTCCGATGTGAGGAAAAACTGGGCACATAACTGTACCTGGTCATGAAGTTCCTGAAGCAGCAGACTCTTTCCTGTGGATTGATTGTTGTTATGCAAATCGTGTCATTGTTTGGTGTAGATACTTATGCCAAACCTCTTAAGTTACCAGTAGAATATCAACACTATATGTAAAGGTCATTTAGAAGGAAATTTGTAGTATGTAGTCTAACTGAACTTGAAATGACCTTCCCTTAAAAAAACAAACAACCCAATTTTTAAAGGCTCCAAATAGAGAGCGACTTGCTAAATATCTGTAATGTTCATGTTAATTTATATCCTCAGCTCACTTGATCCTTTAATCCTGGCTCTTGGGATCTAATTACTGCATCTGGTTCATTCTGGCGTGGACACGCGCCCTTTCGTTTTGCATGTTTTACCAAGCACCTGTTGTGCGCAGCTTTCTGTGCCTTGGAGTAGAAAGGTTTGAGTCTCTCCTGGCTTGTCCAAAGCTGCAATTGTTCATCAGCAAAGTAGATAGAAGGGACCCCGTTTTTTAAAAAAAGCAAAGTAGAATATCAAGGAGGGGGCAGAGCCCAAGAAATCTGCACTTAATTATCCAGATCAGGGAGGGCTCTTTTGAAAAGACAAATATGATCTGTATATTATAAAAGATGTGGATTAATTTTTCCAGACAGACCAGATACTAAAAGGCAAAGCAGCTATGGGAGAGCTAAGCATTAAAGCACAGAGGCAACATATGTACATATGTGCTTGACACAATGGATGGATGGATTATGATAGGAGCTGTATGGACTCCCAATAAAAGAATTTTTTTAATAATGTAAACAGCAACAACAAAAGGCCCAGAAGCATGCATTCAGCTCTACTGATAATGGTTTACTTCTATTATTGTTTACCTTGGTGGCACTGATTTGTAAGGGATAGGCCTCACCAGTTCATCTGTGGAGAGAGATGAGACTGCGTCCCTAAAAATGTACAGTTCTGGAAACTCTATATAGTATTGTTATGCGTTGGAATGACTTGATTGATTTGATTTGGGAGTAGATCTCTGGTTTTCAAAAGCTAAATTCACAGTAGCCAAAGCTAGTAAAAGAAGGATCCCTGATGGCATGCTGGGTTGTGCGTGGACTGCTAACTACAAGGTCAGCAGTTCAAAGCCACCAGCCCCTCCATGGAAGTAATATGAGGCTTTTTACTCCCAGGAAGGATTCCCAAAATTCACAGGGGCAATTCCACCATGTGGGGTACTATGAGTCATCATCAAGGGGATGGCAGAGAGAGATAAGTTAATAGCCATCCTGAAAAGAATACAATATGTAATAAGATGTGCTATAATTTTATATAAGACCGAAGTATTTTCATTGAGACTTTTTCTTAATGAAAAGTGATTCTGGAAACTCCAGTTTTATTCTATAAAAAACTTTATAAATATGGTTCATTTAGTGCAAATGAAGTAACACTGAAAAAAATACAAGTTGAAAGAGTGGGGTAATAAATTAATCATGAGTTGTGCTCCAGTAAAAAAATTAAAGCACTCAAAGCAATGGTTCCCAAAGCTTAGTTGATATTAGAATCACCTTTTATATGTGTGTGTATGTGTATGTGTGTATATATATACATATATATATACATCACCTATGGAGTTTCTGCCCACATTGGTCTAAGGGTCAGCTGTGGCCCATGTGTGCAAAAAAGTTAAAGATATTCTTGGTTTCAAGACATTAAAATCATAAATATACATTTTAAAATTAAACTTTGTAATATTGGGTAAACAAGGAGATATTTGGGGTTACAGTAGTTTGATTGCTTTATATGATTCAATCCCCACTCATTTCTTGGTAACATCTTGTATATACAGAATGCTATGTGGGCAATGACCATGGATGCAAGAGTTATAGAACATCTCTGTTAAGTAGGGGTTTCCAGTTTACTGGAAAAGACAGAGCTATACAAGTGTTTACCACAAAAGGCAGCATTTCTTGAGACAAAGGAAATAGAAAGAGGAGTCTCTTCCTGGTGGGTTAAAAGAATGGATCTTATAACCAGAGTCTTTTATGTCTGTTACAAACAGAAGGTGGCTTGTATCAGCTCTCCCTTCATCTCTGGTAAGATGCTTTCTCTGAAACTGAAATTTTCTAATAACAGGAATTGTTTATGTAACCCTTTCAGTTTTTAAATGTTAAATGGACTTAAAAATACTGTGCCATCTTTTATTTCTGTTTGAATACCACTGTAAACAACTTCTGTTTGTTCACATGCACAATCGTATTAATCATATACCATGATCATAGGTTGGCCTAGTAGCTAGTCAGGCAGGTGGCTTTCTGAAAATACAACAGCCGTAAATGCTTATAATCCATAAAACATGAGAAATTCAATACCCTACGTGTATTTTTCTTCATTTTTGGTCAGATGGATGATCAGAAAAGCTGAACTTCTCGTAGAGCTTTTAAAGTGGCATTTGATAAAAAGCTTTAAACTCACTATCAGAAAAGAGGACAGTCTGTGATGGCTACTGGTATTGACCTTGTTACTATGGAAACACCTTTTATTGGTTGTGTTTTGAAAATAAAGCACACGATTCAATTTCCTTTTCCATAACTCACAGCACCATAAATTCAGCTTCTTGATATGATTTCAAATATCTCATAGCCCAATAACTTTCCTGTTTTGAGAAGTAATGTTTAGTTTTATTGTATTTTCTAACCTCTTGCTTTCTAAAAACTGAAGTGGCAAGGCAATTTAATTGCTTTGCAGAAAGTGTGCTAGTCTAAAAATGCAATAACACAGCTCTCCCTTCTTTTCTCATACTTCCCCAACTAGAATCTGACACATTACCATTGTGAAAGCCTTCATTTTGCGCCTTATTAATATTCAATACTTTATATTCAGAAAGGAAATGATAGCAACATAGTCCAATTTTACAACAATTTTAACCTTATCTGATATATCCTTTATATTTTAGTCAATAATGTGCTATCCTGATCACAATTCTAGAAAGCATGTATGCTTTTGAAAGATATTTATTCATAGAATTGTGTCTTCCTGAAGGAGCTCAATACATACTTTTTATTCTTTATCCCATTAATCATAAAATTATGTAATTTTTTATGCTATACATAAAAAGGAATCAACACGGATTAAAGAAATGGTCATAAAAATGAATAAAGCCAGAAGAAAGGTGAAGGGAAGGGTAAATTGTATCAAATACTAGTTAGTGTAAATTGCTGCACTTTTTGCTGTAAAATGCAAATAGTCACAGAACTTAAGCTAGCTTAACAATGGTAACATTATCAACTCATGGATCCGAGTAGTTCAAGGTCAAGTCTGTCATCAGATATTGCTGAATTAAGATGTCAATCAGTGGCACAGTTTGCCATTCATTCATCTCTTGACACATTTTTCTATTTTCACTCTAGATTCTTTTCTCTTGTGTTGACAAGACACATGTTTTCTGCTGGTCATCTAGGTCCAAGTAATAAAAGGAAAGAGAACTTTTTTTCAGGGTTTCTCAGATCTCAGATCCAGATTAAATCTGTTTGACTCTGCTGAGGACCCATGACCATCCTGACTCCATAACTGTAGCTGGCCTTGGAGAAAAGAACAGAGGCCACTGCACTAAGCACAAGACTTTGATGCCCATAGAAGGGAAGGTTGCTATCTAGTGTAAACAGTAGTTGCCTGTCCCAGGTGACAGGAACCTCCAGGCATTTACATCATATGGTATATGGTATAGCAGAAGATAGGCTACAAAGAATTAAGAATGGAGGGAACAAAAGAGAAAGGACTTGGACACATAGCATTGTCTAAGGAAAATGCCAATGAGTGGAAGTAGCATGACATCATTGTAGCTTGAGGAAATAAAAGCACTAAAAATACTTTTGCTCTAGGAAATAATGAGCATATTGTAGGCCAAGACTTAAAACCCTCCACCAGGTCTTGAAAGGTAAGATGATGGAATGTAGTAGAGGAGCTATTCTTAGAAAGGAGCTGGTGTTCTCCTTCCTCTCAATGGGATAGAAACATGAAGAGGAAAATTTGAATGAATACACTCTGAGGACCACTGGGAGAAGTTGAGCATTCACACCCAGGAACTTCTGTAATTTTTTTAGAGTTGAGGTCATTATCCATGAATACGATAGGCAGTGCAGAGCCGGATCTTGAATACACTTGACTAGACTTGATTTAAAGTTTGCATTTCCTTTATGGGAAGTGAGAAGGATTAACAAGGATATTTGTAAGGATGATTATTTGCTCAATTCAGTAGTTCTGGGGGCACAATGGTTATGCGTTAGGCTGATAACTGTGAGGCCAGCAGTTTGAATCTACCAGGCACTCTTCAGGAGAAAGATGGGGCTTTCCAATGTTGAAAACCCACAGGTGTTGCTTTACCCTATTCTATAGGGTCACAATCCGGGGGAATTAACTTGATGGCAGTGATTCTGAGATTTTTCAGATTTTTATTTATTAAATTATCATTTTTTATGCATTTTCATTAAAAGTACATATTTTGTTTTCTTATTGTTGTTGTTAGCTCCACAAGAATAGGGTCTGAATTTTCTTTCTCTGCATCACATGGCATGTTGAGCAAGTGCCTGACATAATTAGAAATCAACAAAGCAAACCAATATACTCAAAAGTGTGGGATAATGTGTTAAAAAGCGAATACAAAGCAGAATATGCATTCTGCTTTTAGTGAATTCACCTTGGAGATTAACTCACCAAAACACTATAGGAAACTAAATAATTCTTTTGAGACCATAGAGATTTCATGCAAAAATATCTAGTATCTATGATACATATTCTTTTTTTAGTTTTAATAAATCATCTTATTGGGGGCTTGTACGACTCTTTTAACAATCCAGACATATGATACATATTCTTATGATTACTTCTCCGCTGGTAAAATCCATTAACTCATTCGCTAAAAGGTCATGAAACTTCACCCACTCTTAAGGTTGTGAATTAGAATCAACTCAATGCAGCAGGTTTGGGTTGGGATTCTTAGCGTGGCATAGTGAGCTACCTATAGGTCACTAGAGACTGCTAACCCTAAAGTCAGCAGTGTGAACCCAGTGGCAAATCCACGGGGGAAAGGCTGTCTCTTCCCCTAAAGACTTATTGTCTTCGAAACCATAGGAACAGCTCTGCTCTCTGTCTTTCAGAGTCACTATTTATCAGAATAGATTAGATGGCAATGGATTTGGATTCTTAGTGCTGCATAGCTGACAAAAACCCACATCATAAAAATGTTTTTGACTTGTGCTTACATGAAAATTGGAAAACGTCTGCAAGACAATAAAGTTTAAAGGACAATTATTTGATCCTGCCTCTCTAAGTGTCATGGAACTGTAGGAAGGTCTAGACTATTAAATACTAAGTACTCATTTTGCCGATCACCATTTTTCAAAAATAAATTATAGCGTTAATAAAATCTCTTACCTGTCTACTATTTCCAGTTATAAACCACCATAATCCCTACTACAAATTCACAACCAAAAACCAAACTAGAATAATCTATTATTATAGCCAATAAACTTTACTAAATGTCTACTCATGCGAGTCAATCCTCTGAGGTTACCAGAATGAAGAAGGTACAATCCCTGACCTCAAATTCCTATATCTCATGGACAGACAGGGGAATAAACATTTGACAGAACATCTTATGCAATAATAGCAGAATTAAAGGCAGGGTGCTGTGGAAACAGAAGAGCCCTTATCGCAAACTGTGCAGGAAGCATAATATATCAGGAAATGATCAAATATGATCTGAAAAATGGGTGTGCATTACATAAGTCAAAAATGGAGAAGTGGAAACTATTTTATTACCAAAAGTCTGTGAGGCCTAGAGGTGTTGTGTAGGCGATATAACATATAATCTTTAAGGATAAGGTTTAAGGTTTTCACATATGAAAAGACTTGAAAGGCAAGGATACTTTGCCAATAATTGAAGAGCCTACTAAATAAAATTAGAGATGTCTTCTTTGACAATTTCTTTTCTTAACTTTTTTTATGAATCATGTGAAATTTACAGAGGAGATTAATTTTCCACTCAATAATTCATATGCACTTTGTCTCATGTCATTGATAACAATAACCACAAGGTGATTCATTTTCCTTTTTTTAACCTTTCTGAACTTTGCCCTGAGGTCTATACAAAAGTTTGTTCCATTTGATCGCACATGATTGATCATTCTGAAATGCATGTGTCTTGCTTGTGGTACTGTTCCCCGGTTAGACTTGTCTACCATTTGGCTAAAATTGTACCAGAGGAGCTGGTTCATTGCCCGACCGGAAGAGTGACTATATCCAAAATCTCAGGGGTTCCACCAGTCTCTGGCTTGTATTTTGTTTTCAGAGTGCTCTTCTAATTTAATTTTATCATAGTTTCAGCATTTGTTATGTTTCCATATCGTCTCTTCTGAAAAACCACTGGGGGTGGGGGGCGGAAAGCTCTCCTCACCCAGTTATTGCCAGCTATGTGGTTTCTTTGTTTAGTAAATGCCTCGAGTTTGAATGATGGTGAACTGACAGTTGAGCAAGCATCTGAAAGGAAATGCGTCAAGAGAGGTTGGCAACAACAAAGATAGGAGGAAGAATTCCTGGACAGTGCTAAGAAATTTGGATTTGTACTTTAGTCGATGGGCCATTGAAAGTTCTTAAGCATGAGATCAGGTCTGCATCCTAATTGGACTTGGCTTGCTGTGGAAGCAAAGATTCATCAGAGGTCCCTGGAAAAGTGTTCTAGCAAGTGATGACAACACTGGTAGAAACAAGGCCTGGGGAAATCCGTGTGGGTTTAAGCTGCTCGATCAGTAGGACTTCATGACTGCATGAAGAAAAGGAGACAGCAGGAATCATGACACTCCAGCTTGGATAGAAAGTCAAAAACGTAACCACCAAAGGAAGCAAATGCTAGTCAGTCATAAGCATGAACTACATATCAACTGGGGTGAGTCGCTTATCTAGGTACTGGCGCTGCAAAGAAAAATATACATACCCAAATCCCTTGCTACTGATTTCTTACATCTTATGGGCTGAGAATAGGCATATATGGATAGCCACATAAGAGTAATCTCAATAACATCATTCATCAATAAAATTTTTAGCAGAGCACAATAGAAATATATAGGAACATCAATTTTTTTAAGTTAGTGACAGCATTGGAAAACAAGCAAATCGTGTAGAAGTAGCACAAGTTTCCAATATTTTGATCATTTGATTTTGGTTCCTCTATGGGGGGGGGTAGTAGGGACAATCACCTGTGTTTCAGAAGTCTAAAGAGAGTCTGCTGCAGACGTGACTGTAAAGAACAGGGGATGATGGGACAAGGAGTACCTCCAAGGACCCACCTAAAGGAAAACAGTTATCTTGGGCTCACAATATTAAGTGTATTTCTCTTAACACAAACATATCATATTTTCATTTACTTCTATTTTGTGAAAACCGCCATAGGAAACAATGAAAGATGTCATTAAATTCTAACAATTTCTAACAATCTCTCCATATATTCTACTAGTGAAATCCTGCCTACCCAATCCATTCATTGCCTTTCAGTCGGCGTCGACAGAAGTGCATGTCTTTCTCCCCTTTCCGAGGTGACAGGGGTATTGGAGTCAGTAGGTACAAGAAGACAGTAGGTGACAAAACAGGAGTCAAAAGAGGCTGGGTTCTCAAATGGCAGAAAGGGAATGTCTGTGATGTCTGTGATGGCAAGCACCACACATTTATAAAATGATGTGTTGGTGACAAGGATGGGTCTTGTAAATTGTTGAGTCAAGCTCGGCTTCATTTTTTTTTAAGTGTACTCAGAAATAATGGATCCATTCTATTATATGAATGATGGCTAGAGAATCACCGTAATATTTTCTCATGAACCCGTGCAACACAGTCAGAATAAAGGGAGCTGGGAGCTAGGGAGCAGCAGAGAGCTGTCATCTCCTGACAGAGCTAGGGCCTGGGGAGCTCAGTGTCCTGAATGGCTGGTGGAGTGACAGGGAATGCTGAGCCTTTGTTTGGATGACAGCCAGAGCACTTAACTCTTGGATGAGTCTAGCTGAAGAGGTTAATATGTGAGGCGCTCTTAGCAAAAACATGGGCTCTGCCAAGATTGTATGCTATGGAAGGTGGCTGTGTTTAGCATGAAATAGTGTGGACAGGTGCCATCGAGCAACGTGATGTTATTTGATCCTCCTGATCCAGAGGTCTAACGTGCTGAGGAGGAGAAGCAATCACTCGGAAGCTTGTTTTCATAAGTCTGTGAAGACAGGAGATATGTTTGGTGAGGCTTGCTCCCTACTGCTTTGCCTTATCTCTACTCAGCTGCTGTGAGAAGAAAGAGGGGTTGTCTTTCAAAGCAGGATGAAACGCTAGAATCCAAGAATCCCAACTGACAAATTTTTTTGAAATTTTTACCAAATGAATTGAAGTGCTCATACACCACTGCTTCCAAAAGTTTCTTACAAGTGTTTAACTAAATATTCCTCTAGACTTCAGGACAGGAAACCTTTTCTCTGCCAGTCTATTTTTCCCCCAGCCATCTGGATATGGATAGCATCACTCAAAGGCCACACATTTCATGAACTCGCCCTTCATGTGATGGTTGGAATGGCTTCTCTTTGGTGAGGTCTGTGATGTTGGCTAGTCTTAGTGATTTCACGGGCCCACAGGGTAGCCTGTCCCTTCCCTTGAAATGTGTTGGCATAAGGAAAATGTTCATTCTCTTTTAAAGTATTGGTCCAAGTCGGGAAATAAAGGATTTGGTCTGTGATGACAATGAAGCTGTGTGTATCAATTTTTTTTATCAACAATACACTGTCCTACTTAAAAGTTTTCGGAAGCCTGTTCCTTTCCTTTTCCTAGATATTCTCATTATACATTTTGATACCTCAAGTGCTCTGTTTGATCTGCTGATTCAAAAATGCTGCCAGCTGGCCCTTATCAGTTCCAGTTTTTGAGTGATTTAGTTTATGCCGCATACCACTACTGTTCACTCTGCTTACCCATAAAAAGAATCAGGATATTTTAACGTCATGTTAGCTAGCCTGAGCTAGAGCATGTGCATGCTGGCTTTATCCAAAGTTTGTTTCATACTAAATATTTAGGTCGAGTTATTCTTCACAGGATGTCTTTTGATCCAAAGGTATATATAAACAGTGCAAATTACATGCACTTGGAGATTCCCGCAAGCATCACTTCACCTTTATTAGGAACTGAGTAGTAGGCAGTTCCAATTTGTTATCTCAAAAAGAGGCCAGAAGTAATTTACTGTGCAATAAATTAGGTGCCCCGATGTCATTTATGTATTTGACTGTCAATCACAAGTTCAGCTATTGGAGCTCACCAACCACTCTGCAAGAGAAGATGAGATTTTCTGTTCCCATAAGATAGTCAACCAAGCACCCCCAGAGGAGAAGTTCCACTCTGTGCACCACGCACTTTAAAGGCGATTTAACTGACTGAGCCCCAGTGGCATAGTGGTGGAGTGCGGGACTACGGCCCACTAGCTTGGTGGTTCAAATCCAGTTGCAGCTCTCCAGGAGCAAGGCTGGGTCTCCCACTCCCACCAGAGGGCAGTGATGTAAAAAAAAAAAAAAAGGTAATTTAAACATGGGGATGGAAGATATTCTAAAGTTGATATATAGTGATTGTACCATTCTCCTTGATATGACTGAACTATGGGACTGTAGGACATGTAAATTATGTGCCAATAAAATGGAAACTTTTCAAAAAACAATTGAGAGCTAAAGTGGTCTATCTAATTATGAATCAGCATCTCCAAGGACCCAAGGAGCAGACATAAAAGTCAAGATGCAAAAAAATATTTCGTGTTGTTTTTCGGCAGTGTTGTCACATTTGGTGCTCTTTTCAGTCTTACTCTGACTAAACCACTTCCATCCTTGACTAGTATTCATGTTTCTAAATTTTTAGCAATTAAAATACTGGATTGTATGCATATTGAATTATGTTAGTTTTTAGCTACCTAATAGAAAAACATATTTTTTGTCACTTAACCAAAAGATTCCTCTCTATCCTATAATGACTCTAGGACACATTATCAATGACTGGATGCGAGCTTGCTATTGGGCTTCCAATGTTCTGAAACCCAGAAGGAGTCTGTCAGAGCTCAAAATGCTTTATTAAAATGAAAACATTCCAGTCTGGTTATAAGATGGCACAACTCTCCCCCGCACCGCCCCCCCCCCACCTCCCTGAACAAAGAATAATGTTAAAAGAGAAGTTAGAATGTTTCTTATCAAGAGGCTTGAAGTCATCCTCTCCTCTGAGACATTTAACAAGAATTATCCATTGACTTCTAGATAGTAGATTGTGTTCTGAAATTTTACTGCATAATTTGAAGAAAAATATAGAGCTTCAGACTATTTCAGAACATTTATATGAAACCTTATATTTTCAACACTCTAAATTGCCCTCACACCTTCTGTAGATGTGCATTTTTGATTTGCTTTTTAATTTTTCACTCTTCTTGTGCTGTGTTCTGGTTTTGCGGGATCCAACTGATAGTCTCTGTCTATATTGCACAGTCTCCCATACCCACGGGCATCTGATCGATTCTAACTCAGGGCGACCCTGCAGGACAGAGAAGAATTGCCCCTTTGAATGTAACTGACCTTGAAATCTTTTCAAGCCTTGCAGTGTGATTGGTGGGTTTGAAACACTGACCTTAAGACTTGTTGCTCATTGTGTCACCAAGTTGCACCTGGGTTCATATACAGCTTTCCTTGGAAGTCCCTCTAATTCTTCTTACTACCTAATTCTTTTCCAAATATTTCTTATTTGCTTTCTCCTGTAATTTGAGGGTCTTAATTCTTCTCCTATTTAGAACTAGGATTATAAACTACAAATCCGTTTAACTTGTTAGCTAGAAATGCAGTGGAACACCATGTCTAAGAAACTAGAGTAGATGTGGGCCATCCAATGCACTTTCTGAATCGGTGCCTCAAGCAACTCCGGGAACAGAAGAAAAACCGTCATGATGAAGAAAAGAAAATGTTTCATTTGGCTGTGTTAATATTGTCATAGTCATTTATTTATGTTGCTTCAAATCATTCCTGTAGCTTCTATTGAATGTTTATTATACGTGTATGTATTGAAACAATATTACACTATTGACTAGTATGTTTGCTAAATGTTATCTAACTTTTTAACTTTTCAACTTTGATATATCAGCAGCAAAGTGCTCTTTTTTTGTGGATTGCATTTTGGTATTCCTAATTATCAAAATGATCTGCTCCTGGATATGCTGTCAGGAGAGACCAGTCCCTGGAAAAAGGACAGCATGCTTGGTAAAGTAGGGAGCCAGTGAAGGAAAGGAGGGCCAGGGATGGGATGAACTGAAACAGTGGTTGGAACAATAGGCTCAAATATAAGAAAAGTTGTGCGGCTGTGTGGCGGTCATGTATTCGTGGTCAATTTCATGATTGGGATATAGGGGTGGAGTCTAGCCTGTTAATCTGGAGATAGCCAGTGAGTAGTCGATAAGACTTCTGTGTGGGCGTGACTTTCTCCTGAGAATTCTGGGAAGTCTAGCAATATTTTCCCAATTGGAGAAGAGAGACTTGATGGCAGCGTCCGAAGAGCTGCAGGAGCTGGAGGAGAAGCCATATAGCCTTACCCTGATCGAACCAGACCTCTGAAGCTGGAGAAGCCACGTGGAGACCCCTGCCAGCACTGAGTTGCTTTTACCACCACTGGATGCTGTTGATGGACCCTGAGGCCTGGAAGCGAGGGGTCAGGTGGAGACCCCTGCCAGTGCTGGGATCTGCACCCACTGGCCTGTGACTTTATGAGTCCGAAGGAGACATTATAGACTGGTATCAGCCATGTCGGCTAATGTTGGATTTATGACCTTGGACTATACTTGGTTGGGATGCTTCCTCAATGTTCCATTCCTTTTGTATATAAACCTTTCCATTCTATCCATGTGCATGTTTATGAATTTGTTTCTCTAGTCTACCTGGACTAGCACAGACTGGCATAGGACCGGGCTGTGTGTCTTTCTGCTGTTTATAGGATGGCTATGAGTCGGCCTCCACTCCCTGGCACTGAACAGCATTCTTTCCAGTAAAGATCTGCAGCACAGGCAACCATAGGTAGGGTCTGTCTGCATCAGAATTGACTAGATTGCAGAGGGTTTTGTTTTTTAAGCTCTCAAAGAAGGTGATCAACTTTTTTGCTTATTTACTGAACCCACAGACAGTGCATATTTTACCATCTAGGTGTAAAATCAGAGCAGACCATGAATTCCCTTTTTTATTCCACCTGGGCATCAGTGTTACACCCAGCTCATAAAATATTCCAGAACTTTCACTTTTTTTCTGTAGAAATAGTTGTTTGGGGAATCGCTTATTTCTATAACGCAATCCAGGTTGTTTTCAAAAATGATTGGAAAACCATAGTCAATATCTTTTTGTGTATATTTGAACATGTACATTCTCCTACCTGTTGCATCTCTTTTTTAGGCTCTTTTCATCTTAAAAAACTCACGTTTCAACACAACTAAAGAAAAACCAAAATATATCAAGGTACTTTTTTACACTCATTTTTATCTAGCCATATAAGTAAAGAATCAAATGGGGAAATAAAACCTAATGAAAATGAAAGCCTTACATTTTTATTATTATTTAAGAATAGAAAAATTGAGCACTACCCCAAGCTGTACTAAGGAGGAAAAAACAAAGCACACACACAGACACACACACAATCCTTCATATGCAGAAACCACAATAGGAAAATCATATAAAACATACACAAAAGACACACTGCCTGATCTACATGACTTTTTAAGAATTATGGGAAAATACATTTTCCATTTTCACAGGTAGGTTGCTATCTTCTCATAATCCTGCAGTAAGACTGGCAGAGGCAGCAGGTGGCAGCAGCTTCCACTCAAAAAGCTGTAGGAATGGAAGCAAGCCCGGCTAACCTCCCTGAAAGACTAACCTTTCTGTTGCACTCTTTCATCTATGAAAAAGAAAGATGGGTTAATGCATAGGCATTGAAGATTTTGACCAGAAAAAAAGGTGCTGTTTTTTGTCTTTATAAGTAGAGAATGAATAGCAAACCTATGAAATAAGCAGGTTTAAATCTTTAGATTTTCTCATTTGTATTTTAGGCACTCAGTGCCTTCTTGCTTCCTAGAATTTTTATTCTGTCCCCCTTCCATCTTGATTCATTCTTTTGGATTCATAATATTATTATGGCATACTTAATAACACCAACGTTAATGCATAATATTCTCACTGAGACTCATAGAGATTCTATAGGCCAAGGTAGAACAGCCCCTCTGAGTTTCCAAAACTATAATTCTCTTTGAGAGTAGAAAGTCTCTTCTTTCTCCTAAGGAGCAATGGATGGTTTTGAACTGCTGACCTTGAAATTATCAGTACATAACCACTTTGGTACCAGGGCTTCTAAGGTATATGCTTTCTAACCAATTTTGACTCGGTGATAGAGTCAACACAGAGCACAGCACAGGTAGGTCAGGAACCACCCTCACAAGTGTTGCCAGGTTGGAGCTCATGGCTGCCGCTACTGTATCAATTCATGTTAAGCATAGTCTGCTCTTTCATTGACCCTCCCTTTACTAAGCCTGGTGTCCTTGTCCAGGGACTGGCCCCAGGGGGCATATATCCACAGTTCACAAGACCAGACTCGGCACCCACACTCGAAAGGAGCATTCTGTTTGTACTCAAACATAACCGTGTTTCTTCTTTCATGTGTCAAGCTCTCTTCCACTAAGTGGACATATTTACCTGATATAATCCACACAACAACTCAGTGAATGAAGTAGTATGATTGTTATCCCCACAGCGAATGGCTACATCCTCAAACACTAACTTAAAGGTCAACAGTTTGAGACCAGCAAAGGCTGTGGGAGAAAAATGTGGCAGTCTATTTCCATAAAGATGGCAACCTGGCAAAGTCATGGGTCCATTCTTTTCTGTCCTCGAGGATTGCTACGAGAGTCAGAATTCATCTGAAGGCAGCAGGTTTGGCCTGGGGTTTATTGCCATCCCCACTTTCTACATGTCGACAGTGAAGCACTGAGTGGTGACGTCACTGGACTCAGAACACACAGTGATACATGGAAGGGGGCAGGAGAACATCTCAGTGCCTACATCTTCAATCTTGCTCCAGAACGAGTTCATCGGATAGATCTATCCCTATATAGACCTATAAACCAGTAAATATTTTATTCCTCAGAGGAAGGAGGGAATGCTTCAAGTGATTTAAAGTGCACCTATTTCCAAAATTCCTTGGAGAAGTAACATCACTGATGAAATTTGTCGGTTACTGACAGTTCAGTGTGGAGGAAATATTGGGATGGACAGACCCAGAAAGACATGTCCCAATTTCCATACTTATTACCTATCGGCAGTTGGCAAGTTACCGTATCCTCTAAGCAGTGGTTGTTAGCCTTCCTAGTGATGCAACCCTTTAATATAGTTCCTCATGTTGTAGTGACCCCTCCACCATAAAATTATTTTGGTTGCTACTTCATAACTGGAATTTTGCTACTGTTATGAATCGGGCGACCTCTGTGAGAGGGTCATTCGACTCACAAGTTGAGAACCGCGGATTCAGTGCTTGTCTTTGCTCCTGAGCTAAACAGTGATAAGACTTATTGACTGTAGTGCAGAAGTGCTGGCTATGAATTGCTCTGAGATGAGGTGAATCTGGAAGGTGGAGTTAGAGAGGAAGAAATGAGTTAGAGGGGAGCAGAGTGTAGTTTATTCGGAAAGAATATGAGTATCCCAAATACCAAGTGCATAACCAATATTGATTGTTAACTTGATGATTAAAGAAACACATTTATAAAAATAATGAATGGACACTATGTAAAAAACAGGGCCTTGGACATGTATTTTAAAGGACCAGGGTAAAGAGATTATATTGATATTCTTAGGAAACTTATATAAATTAAATAAAATGAATAAAGGATCCTCAATTAGATTTTAAATCATTCAAAAGATACTCAATTTAAATTTGTGCCCTTGTTTTACTGTTATGGTTGTTATCATTCTCTGATGTACATAGGTTTGCATGTTTTTTAATAAATCATTTTACTGGGAGCTCATACAACTCTTATCATGATCAATACATACATCAATCATATGCAGACCATGTTTGCACGTTTCTTGCCATCATCATTCTTGAAACATCCACTTTCTACTTAGGCCCCCAGTATCAGCTCCCCATATTTCTCCTCCCTCCCTACTCCTTCCCCATGAACTCTTAATAATTTACTGACTGTAATTATATTGCCCATATTGTACACTGTCCAATGTGTCCCTTCACACACTTCCCTGCTGTCCTTACCCCAGGGAGGCGGTCATATGTAGATTCCTACAGTGTTCCCCCTTTCTACTCCTCCTTCCCTTCACCCTCCTGGCATTACCTCTCTCACTCCTAGTCCTGAAGGGATCATCTGTCCTGAATTCTCCATGTTTCTGGCTCCAGTGTACATCCCTTGGTCTAGCTGTATTTGTAAGGAAGAATTGGGATCATGATAGTGGGTGAGAGGAAGCATTTAAGAACTGGAGGAAAGCTGCATATTTCACTGTCACTACACTGCATCTTGACTGGCTCAACTCCCTGCAAACCCTCTACAAGAGGATGTCGTTTCACCTATTGATGAACTTTGGGTCACAACCTGTACTCCCCTTCAATTATAATGATATAATTTTGCATCTTTTTAATCATTTACCAAATTAATTGAATTTTCTTCCAGACCAAAAACAGATGATGCCTGGGTATTTGCAAAGTCCAATGCTATTCAGGCGGTTGGTGTTATGTCATTTGGTGAGTAAATGGTTTCAAAGGCCACTTGTTCAACATGAAGACATGTGTAACATAAAAAAGTGCTATGTTTGTGCCTTACTAGCAGATGTCCTGATTTTAGACTTCCTATTGGTAGCAGATGATCTAGTTTGTGCCAACATAAAATTAAGCTCAAGTTTTTCTCACTCGTCACTAAAATCACTTCCAATTTGGACAACTCTCCTTCCTGTACACAAAACTCATTACAGACATCTTGTTCCTTCACTTGGAAGCCTAGCAAGTGTTAGAAACTTCTTCAAAACCTAGCACATAGAGTATTACTCATTGGCCAGATGTCTAAAGCTACTACTGTGTTACATCCAAGAATGCATTGGAAGCTATTGGCCACAAAGATGGTGCTGTTTAGATATCCCTTAAGATGGGAAAGGCCGCTCAGTAAAGGAAAAGGATAGAATGGAATCAGCTGAGTTTACATCCAGCAGACAGGCAAGGACCACATAAATCTGATGTGAAAAAGTTTTTCAATTGTAGAGTTGTTAGAAAAGCTTTCTAATCTCTTTATTAGATTTGGCCCGTGAATATAATATACATCTTTGAGCAATTTTTTAGAACTGAAAAAGAAAACCCTGATGCTTGCTTTAATGATGCTACTTTTCTTCTTTGCTTTTTGTATTGTAGCATTTATTTGCCACCATAATTGCTTCTTAGTTTATGGCTCTTTGGAAGACCCCACCGTAGCTAAGTGGTCTCGTATCATCCATGTGTCCGTCTTGGTTTCTGTGATGATCAGTGTGCTTTTTGCTACCTGTGGATATTTGACCTTTACTGGCTTCACACAAGGTAATTAAGAGATTCAATCCTGTTGTTGGATATTCATGTGGATTGATGTTTCATGAATTTTGGATATAAAGAGACTCATTGTTACAGAGGAAGCCTGTTGGCATAGTGGCTACAGGCTGGGCTACACCCTGGGAGGAAAGCAGTTCAAAACCACCAGCCACATGGAGGGAAAGGGACCGGACTTTCTATTCCCCTAAAGAGTTACTGTTTTGGAAATCGACAGGGACACTTCTCCTCTGTCCTCAAGGGTTCCTATGGGCTGGCATCAACTCAAGGGCAGTGAATTTGGTTTGGGATACCCAATGCTGAATGAACTTGTTTCTTCTATGCTTCCACTGTATAACTTTCCTCACTCCCTCCTTCCCCAGGTACTACAACTGAACTTATTTTTGTAATTCATACTCTGTCCTTCCCTCCGACCACACCGTCGCTTCCAAACACATGACTCTGGCATCTCAGTTATTGCACTACAGCTTCGCTTTCTAAGACACCTTGGCCTCCGGAGCTCCACAGCTACTAACCTTCTTTTTGATTCTAATTGTCCTGAATTTCTCTGAGTCATATATCATTGCTGAACTTGCTTTTTTCACTTGCTTAGAAGGAAAATATCATGGTTATTCTTTTTCACTTGGTGTTTTACTCTCTGTCTCTCTCTCTCTATTCCAAGTGAATCTGCTTTTGTTCCCTCCTTCCCATTCCATCCCTACTTCAATTAGCTACTCAAGCAAGCAGACTGCTTTTCTTTGCAGAAATTCTCTGGAAATGATTTTAAACATAGTCCAGACCTGTTTCTTACATTATTAGCCTCTTGCCTTGAACACAAAAGGTCCTCTTTCCCACAAAACCAGTCCCTTCTTCCCCACCATTTTGCTCGCACTAACCTTTAGTCTCTTTTCTTCGATTTCCCCAGGATCAACTGCTGAGTGTTCATCTCCCTCCACACCCTTTCACCCTTACATTTAATCATCGATATAGCATTGTATTTAGGGTATGCTGTCAGCCTCCTAAATGCTGTGATTCATACATTTCACAGCATTTGCAAGTCTATTATCTCATGTGACCTTCAAACAACCCTTTGAAGTTAAGTGGAATAACTAGTTTTACACCATGCTTACAACACAAAGAGGTGAATTAACTTGCCCAAGCTGGCTGGTGACAAAGTCAGAAGCAAAGCTGTATCCCAGTCAAGCTTTTTCTCTATTCTATCATGCTGCCTTCTTGACTCTGGTCATCCAGAATTCCTTATAGACTCTTTCTTAGCCTCCAGGTCCCCTTGTCTTCATTTTTTTTTGGTGACACTGAAGTGCTCTTGGGAAGATGACAGTGTGTTTTCAAATAGAACATACAGAAGATTATTATTATCAGTGGTGATCTAGCAAGAAATAAAGATGGTTCCAAATATAGTTATTAATATCATAATAATGTGACCAAAAATAAAATGCATTATATATATGCACAATAAACAGGTGACCTAGAAAGGTTTGATAAGAAACGTACTGAATAATAATCAACCCATACCCCTTCACCCCTGCCACCCAAGGGAGATGAACAGCAGAATCCATAGAGGGGAGGGAGACAGTGGCCAGTATAAGATATGAAAACAATAATAACATCCTTTTTCAAGGGGCTATAGGAAATTGAAGAGGGAAGGAAAAAGAACTGACACCAAGGGCTCAAGTAGAAAGCAAATATTTATAAAATGATGATGGGAAACCTATGTAAACTGTGCGTGATACAATTGATGTATGGATTGTAATAAGAGCTCTAAGAATTCCCAGTAATTTTTTTTTAAAAAAAGGAGAAATGTGTCTCATACATTTCTATGTATAACCATTGATACAGCCCAAATAAATGACAGATGGACTTCCTTTGGTACAGGCTGATGTCTTCTCAGTAAAACTTAAATTCTTTGTTCTAGTTGCCCACTGGTGTTTTTTCCCTCCCTATTGTGAAACAATGATCAAGTCTTTATGCTAAAAGGTTAGTCGGGTTTTTTTGTTTGTTTGCCTTTTGTAGCTATTACTCCCTAACATGCATTTAAACTCAGGCTAGGCTGAGCTGGCATTTCTTCCGGCCACTTCACCTTAGGCAAATCTGGTCTTGTTTGTGCAAGCTGCCTGCTTCTTTTCGTCCCCGTTTCAGTAGATAAACTCCACCTTGGGAAACGGGGAAATCTAGCTTCTTCTTGACATTCATAGTGACTTTTAGAAAGGTGCCGGTCGCATTTCTCAGTGGAGGGGGGAGTGCATAGGGAGCTGTCAGCCTTTAATTCTCAGAGTGCCGGCATCTTTTCAATCCGCCTTCAAGCAGGATTCCGCCACGTGCGCTTCATTCTCTAATCTCCTGCTACATTTGCCCCAAGTGATGGTTTGGGGGGAGTGTCAGAGGTGGGGGCAAGAAATGTTGGCTCTTAGCCTCAGGAACGGCCAAGTTATTTAGTATATTCTGCTTTTCAATGGGAAGAAAAAAATAGTCCAGCGGCATTGTTGCTTTTCTTTCTTGTTTTTAAAAAGAGCCGTTGCATGTGACTTTGATCCCATTTTCTCTTGGGCTTCGTTCAAAAGGGTGCCCAGCGTCCTCAAATGCAAGCACGTTATGTTGAGGAAATAAACAAGGCCAGGCACCCTTTGTTCTCACATTGGGAAAGCTTTTGTTGTTGCTGCCATGACTTCTGTGCCCTCCTTCTCCTTCACCATCTTCTCAACACCAGCTCGTGCAAGCCTATTGGTGTCCTAGAGGCCCTGGGTGCCAGAGGGTTTTCCATGGCAATGTGTTCAGGCTTTTCTTCAGAAGGACTTTGAGGTGAACACAAACCCCTCTCCTCCCAGTTAGCAGCTTAGCATGCTAACCTTTGGCTTCACCCTAAAATGCCTTATCCTCATAGACTCTCGGCCATGAAGCTGAGGCTGCCTCATCTTAGATCCCTGTACTTCTACCAAGTTTTCTAAGTAGCTGGCTAAGGCCTCTAAATAAGAATAGAAGAGCTGGTTCAAGGTACACGTGGCCTGTCCTAGAGCTTGAGGCCAGTTCAATAGGTTGTCCTTCTTGGAATATAGCCATATTTTCCATTTTCAATCAAGGCTTTTACACTTGAGTTCATCAGATGTCACGAAAGATACTGTGTGCTTGGAATTCCCCGCAGTGGTCTTGGGTTTATGATTAAACCCTATAGCCTGGTGTGCAGGAAATTCAGCTCCCCCAGATGTATTATTGGTCTAATCTTCCTTTCAGTATTGTCCTTGATCTAAGAATAGCATTTCAAAAGAAAACTTGTTTATTTTAATAGACTTTCTTTTTTTTTTTTTTAATACTGAAGTCACAAAGGCCACCAAGCAAGTTTATAAAGGCAATGCAAAGGAGCTCGGGGAGTTAGTTCTGCTGTGAGGACACAATGTATAAAATATTTCTTCTGAAGTTGAATGAATAAACCAGGAAAAATAAACAATAAGGAAAAAAGAGAGCTGACTAGTGAATTGATAAATTGAAGTGGGACATGCACTTGTGCTAATAACAGTGAATAACTTTTTTTTTGTCAAAACCATTTTATTGGGAGTTAGTATAAATAAAATATCATTCCATAATTCAATCACATCAAGCAGTATTGTACAATTACTACCACAATCAGTTGCAAAACATTCTTTTCCTTCTTGACCTCTTTTGACCACCGTCACCACTGTACCTCCCAGAAACCCATATTCCACTTGCTGCCCCAATAGAGTCATCAGTGAATAACTTTATAGTACTTAATTAAAACAAAACAAAAAAAATCAACCTTACATTTACACCTAGTTATCTATTCTTTTAATGAAATAAAATAAAGTGTGGCTTCACATGTAGCAATTATCCAATAGCTCATTTACTGAGTGTTTATCTCAAATACACATTATCTGTTAAATGACTCTATTTTGAATCACAATCCACACATCCATCCATTGTGTCAAGCACATTTGTACATTTGCTGCCATGATCATTTTCAAAACATTTTCTTTCAACTTGAACCCTTGAAGGGTTTTTCATTCTTCTCCTCTCAATTCCCCATCCTTCCTCCCTCACAAACCTTTGATAATTTATCTTTTTTTTCATGTCTTACACTGACTAATGTCTCCATTCACCTACTTTTCTGTTGTCTATTCTCCAGAATATGTATATGTAGTTATATGTAGATCATTGTGATTGGTTCCCCTTCCCCCCCCCCCCCCCCCCCCCATTTTTGCCCTACCTTCCTGGTAATGCTATTCTCATTACTGGTCCGGAGGGGTTTATCTGTCCACAATTTTCTGTGTTTCCAGTTTTTATCTGTGTACCAGAGTATTCTGGTCTACCCGGATTTTTAGAGGCAAAATTGGGATCATGATAGTGAAAGAGAGGAAACATTAAGGAACTAGAGGAAAGTTGTAGGTTTCATCAGTGCTATACTGCACCCTGACTGGTTCATTTCCTCCTTGTGACCCTTTTATAAAGGGATATTCAGTTGTCTATAGATGGGCTTTGGGTCTCAACTCCATACTCCTTCTCATTCACAATAGTAAGATTTTGTGTTCTTTGATGCCTGATACCTGATCCTATCGACAAATTGTGATCACACAGGCTGGCGTGTTTCTTTTATTTTGAGCATTGTTGCTTCTCAGCTAGATGGCCACCAGCTTATCTTCAAGCCTTTGATACCCCAAACATTATATCTTTTCATAGCCAGGCACCTTCAACTTTCTTCACCACATTCGTTTATGCACTTGCTTTGTTTTCAGCAATCATTTCAGGAAGATGAGCATCATGGAATGCCAGGTTAATAGAACAAAGTGTTCTTGAGTTGAGGAAGTATTTCAGTAGAGGCCTGAAGTCCATCTGCTACCTTACTACTAAACCTATAAATATGTGTACATAGCTCTATTTACCCATCATCATATATAAATATATTTACATATATACATGCCTATATTTAGACCTCTATAAACGCCCTTTGCCTCTTAGTCTTTCCTCTACTTCCTTTTACTCTCTTTTGTGCCACTGTCATTTTCAACCTCCATTTGGGTTCCAGTAATTCCTCTCAGTGATATTGCCCTTGATCAAGCCCTATCAAACCCCCTACACCCTCCTCACCATGGAATTTAGATCACTTGTTGTTCCCTTGTTTCTGGGTTTGTTGGCCCCCACTTCCTGCCACCACCACCCTTGCCTCCCCCTCTCTCCTTGGAACCACTGGTCCCATTGTTTTCTCCTCCAGATTGTTAATCCTACCTATCTTATATAGATAGACATGCAGAGATCATAATTTTCACAAAGAACAAAGACAGAGCAAAACAAAACAACAAAACCAACAACAAAAAAAGAAAAGCCAGAAATAGCTCAAGGTCACTTTCTTGACCTTTATGAGTGTTTTCCAGTTGAGTCTGATGGGGTGCCATGCCCTAGCACCAAAGCCTATTTTTGGTATTCCCTGGGGACTTTGTTGCTCTGCTCCCCTTGTTGTTCTGTTGCACAACCTTAGTGTTTCACCTAAGTGTGGTGGGGTCAGATCAGGCACAATTCCCTCACTGGGTCTCCAGTGTTTTCTCCCTTAGTGCTAGGGGTCAGTGAGGGAGGTCATGTCTCATAATGGGACCAGCACCATGGTCCTCTTTCTTCACTAGCTGCTCTGAGCAGGAATATCATACTCAGGGCTTGGTGGGCCAGAATATGCTGTACTTTCTCTTCCTCTCCCTTCATTTGTTCCCATGTGCTCTGATCAGACATGTCCCTCTCCCTGTGCTGCAGCTTCAGTGCTGTCCTCTGAAAAGAAATCTTCTGAGGGGCAGGGAGGCTGTTTATATCATCGAGATTGGTTCCCTGCCTCATGCCAATATGTTGCATTCATGTCTTGGAGCACTGGGTTGAAGTCTGAATAGCCCTGTTTTTTATTACAATCTAGGAGACTTGTTTGAAAACTATTGTAGAAATGATGACCTGGTAACATTTGGAAGGTTCTGTTATGGAATCACTGTCATTTTGACCTACCCAATCGAATGCTTTGTAACGAGAGAGGTAAGCTTAATGCTTTTGCAACACTTGACTAAATGATCTTGCTACTATATTGTCAGATTTGTTAAATAATTCAATTTTGAAATCTCCTAAATGCATGACAATTAGCATAATGTATAAAAGTGTTGTTCTTGTTTTCAATTACAAAATGTCAGAGTTGAAAGGTAAATTTATGTTTAGATTTTTCCAAGATAAACTCTTTCCAAGTTAAAGTTGAAAATCGTATTCAGTGGTTTAGTTTATATTAACATGAGCAAAGTATTTATGCAATTTTAAATATCAATATATCAAAGTGAGATCAACTAAACTATATTTGTTTTATTTAAATAATTCTTATAAAAGAATTAAGTGCCTGGTTTAAGACATGTTTTATAATATCTTTTCTTTCTAATTGATTTGAAATATATATTAATATGTTAATCAGTTCTGTTAAGATTTATATTTAAAATATCTTATTTTCCATTGGAAACCAAAATTTGTTATACCTTAGTACCACTTTACTTAGCTGCTCTTTCTCCTCTGTTTGCTATAATTCAATTCTTCAAATCCCCAAAAGTATAACAAGTAAAACAAATGTATGACTTTTTCTTTTTTAATTATAAAATATCAAAGTTGAAAGATAAAATTGCTTAGCTGTTTATAAGATGAATATAATCATAATCTACAATTTTCTAGATATCAAAATATCTTAAAAATAAAACATACCTGCTTACATAGAATATCCTTATACTTTGTTATTTACTTTATATGATATACTTAAATATAGATAATACATGACACATGCATGCATTTTATATTATATAAATGCTTATGGTTATTAAGAAGGTTAGCTACCAATTTTGTTATGTGGTTCATCTGGACATATGGAGCAAGATTAGCTGAAAGAGAACTCCTTCTTTCCTTTCTGTGTAAAACTGGACAACCTAGTGAATTAGGAATCCCTTATGCAGTCAGCTAAAACATCCGCTGTGCCAGTTAGCAGTAAAACATGATTGTGCTCCACAGTGGTTCTTTCAGAAATCACACTGAAAAGGGCACAGTCTCAGAGTCTGATCCTGAAGGCTGTTTTCCCACTGAACCGAGTGAATGGGTCTAATGTAGGAAGGGAAAAGTCCGCAGAGCTTTAAATGCACTCACCCATCCACAGGCTTCTAGAGGCAAGCTGGTGCTTACCTGATGCCAATACTGGGCAGAAGAAATTGCACAAAGGGGGTGTGGGGGAAGGAAATGCTATCGATGCCTTTTACAATTAACATCTTTCCTTGTTGAAAGATTATTATCATAGGTCAGTTCTTCATTTTGAGTACAAGGGAGAAACAGTCTGAACAAATGGTTACTTGATAGAGGTGTTTTGGGTTTGGGGTTTTTTGAGAGTCTTTCAAAACTAGGTTAACTATTGTTAGGTGCAGGAAATGGTTTTATTTTAGTTTCAACTCAGTAATTTGGGCTCAGATTTGATCTGTAGATGAGCAGTAACAGATGGTACTGTCTCCTGTGGGTGTTCTATGGGCTGTCTGTGGACACTCTGAATTACTTCACCTGTACAGTGTATGTCTGCAGTACTTCCGTGTTTGTGGTTTCAAATTGCCATGACAGGAAGTCAGCATGAAATCAGGATCTCTGCCACAAAGACCAATAACCAGCAGAAGAGCCTCATTTATATCTAACTCATTTTTTCCTTCTTTTTATCACCTTTACATACATGCAAATACACATACACGGACAATTGCACAAACAACAAAATCAAATTCAGGACATTTATAAAGACTGTCTGCTCCAGTGCTGTAGTTTTCACCTAAGGCTATCACATGCATAAAATAAGAAGCATAAGAAACTATCACAGATAGGGTTTATGCAGTTCATGAACATATATAATGTGCACATTATTTCCATAAAAACCACTCCTCACTAGGCTGAGTCACTGATTGATTTTCCACAATCACAACTGTATCTCGGTTGATTCTATAAACATTTGTTTTATGTAAGTTAGTATTGGAAAGGGCCCTGTACATTCTAAAACCATTATAAAGCCACATGTTATTAGAGTATCACCATTACATACAAGTGAAGTGGCTGCAGTTCTCTGGAGGGTGTTCCTTATGTAAAGTAAGATGGTTTCAAGAGCTGGCATTGATGTTCACCATCATCTGAGCCTCTCATCAGGCTTAACTCTTGACTCACTGTTCTTTTGCAGAGCCAAAACACCGTCTTCAGACTGCCTCCTCTTTGATCTCTATTGTTATTATCCCTCGTCTTGCCTCTTTGCTCCTTTTCCCCACAGTGCTGCCTCAGCCTGGCTTTTTGTTCCTCCTTCTCCAAATGTTATCCTTGCCTTAAATCCATCTCAAGCCAAGGTAGGACAAGCACAGGCTCTTTATTGGAGATAGACCTCAGCAACTAAAACTATTTCTAATCCTATACTCTATTTCATCTTTTCCCTCTTTTTCTTTCATTGTTCTGTTGCCTTGTATATCTTGGTTTGCAATTCTTAAATTAGGAAGCTACTACCTGAAAATAGGAATCATCTTCTAGACATTGTCTCCTTGTAAATCATATTACAGTGTGGGATATATTAAATATGTAATGCTTCCTTGCTCCATCGTGGAACATACTGACTGACTCCTCTACTGTTTGTTGAGGAAAAGCAAGATAAAGTAGAATTAAATTGCCACAAAATTTACGCTTTTCAATTAAAAGTCAATTCTGACTAAGTGGAAAGCATCAAGAAGCCCAGTTGGTGCGACCAGTAGGTGCATGGCTACTGATAGAAATATTGGAAGATCTAGTTCATTCAATGACTTTCCAAGAGCAAGTCCTGGCCATCTATTTCCATCAATATTGCAGCTTAGAGGCCCTCATGGAGAAGTTCTACTCCATCATTTGAAGTCCTTCTGGGTCAAAAAAAGACTTGAAGGCACCTAACCACAGAGGACCTTACACATATTATGATGAAAGGAAATCGTGTGACGTCCTTCCCTCCAGGTTGGTCAAGACATCTAAATGTCATCTGTAGGGTGTTCAGGTGGAAGCTTTTTGTAATCGGGGCAAAGGTAACATAGGTTTCAACTCCTCCCTTCTTTCAGAATAATAGATATAGTAATATTGCTATGACACATTTGAATCTACTGACTGCCTACTATATTTTTAAATCATTTTACTGGGGGCTTTTTATAACATTCCATACATCAACTATATCAAGCACATTTGTACATATGTTTCCATCATAATTTTTAAAACATCTTCTTTCTACTTGAGCCCTTTGTATAAGCTCCTGCCTAATGTTTTTTAAAAAAGAATGCTCTTTATTGTTAAGTGTCCGCATGTAAATACCTTGGGGAAAAGAACATCACAGTGACTGGAGATTCGATCAGTCTCCATGCTCATGTTCTGTTTTGCATACAGTGAGTTTGGGTTTGCAGTTTGGGGAAGTGCTCCAATAAGAAATATTTTACAAGGAAGACCTGGATGCTCCTGAATAGTTCTCTCAACATGTGTTTATTTTTGCTGTTAACCAACATTTTGTTTATTTGACAGGTACTTGCCAACGTGTTTTTTGGTGGGAACCTTTCAACAACTTTCCACGTTATTGTAACAGTGGTTGTCATTTTTGTAGCCACGCTTGTATCCTTGCTAATTGACTGCCTTGGAATCGTTTTGGAGCTCAATGTGAGTACCTTTCAAGACTCACTCCTTCCATTTTAAACCCTCGTAAGAAGGCACTCTTGACATTGACCGTAAGGCATATCTCCTTTCCTGCTTTGAAAATGATGATGGCAACAAATGTTCAAATGTGCCTGACACAATGGATGGATGGATGGATGGATGGATGGATGGATGGATGGATGGATGGATTGTGAAAAGAGCTATATGAACCCCCTATTAAATAATAAAAAATAATAATGAAATAAAGGGTGGGGGAGTTACATTTCCTTTCAAAAGAGTGTCACCCCCCTCAAAAGTGTCACATAAAATGCTCACACCTAGTAGTAAATATGTTGAAAGGGATGATGATGTTGTGTGCTGTATGGGGCTCTATATACTTTTACAGAAGTGGTTCTTAACTCAGAAGGCCCTCCCAAAAGTGGACATATGGCAAGCTCTGGAAACTTTTTGGTTGTCACGAGGGAAGGGTTCCATAGGCATCTAGTGACTAGAGACCAAAAAGCATCCCACAGTGCACAAGACAACCCTCCTCGCCCACAAGAATCGTCTGATCAAGATTTCAATAGTGCTGAATTTTCAGGATACTATATTTTAAACTATTTTTCATATCTCATGTAATATAATACATATATATTGCTCCAAAAAAAACCTATAAATTAAATGGAGCTGAAGTTTTGTTTTTCACATAAAAAGAACTCCAGAAAAAATTCATTTAAAGATACATGCATGAGTTTCTCACAGTTGTCAAAAGGTGGAAACGGCCTAAATATCTATCAACTGATGAATGGATGAATCAAAATGTGGCATATGCATATAAACAATGAAATAGTTCTCAGTCACAAAAAGGAACAACATGCTAATACATGGCAACATATGATACAAAATGGATAAACTTTGAAGACAATATATTGAGTGAAATAAGTCCATCACAATCCTTAGATCGTGTAAGGATTTAGTAAATCCCTAGATTTACTACAATGTATACCACTTGGCATTTACTATTCATGTAACACAGAGAGGGCAGAGTTTTCCAGGTACCCTGTCAATTCTCATTTACTCATCCCACTGTGAGTTGAAGAAGAGGTTGAAAATATTGGTGTCATCACCCAGTTCACTATTCCTTCCAGATTCCCTTTTGATTTACAGCCCCCGAATGCTAACGGAGATGCAGTTAGAGATTCAGTCACAAGCACAGTCTTGGGGCTTTTCTTACAGCAAATTAAATGGACAGTGGGAATCAGGCAGCTTCTGCGCAGTAGACAGCTTTCTAAAATGTTAGAGGTCTGGGGAAATAGCTATGTTGGGAACAATGGAGAGAAAGCTGGAGAGGTGTACAAGTGTCAAAGTTTACTCAGGCACATCCCAATGCCGCAAAGCCCAAAGGCCAGGAAAAAATCCAAACTCACCGGCATTGAGTCAGTGACCCCTTGTGAGTCTCTGAGACTGTGACGGTTTATGGCAGAAGAAAGCCCAGTCTTTCTCCTGTGGAGTTGCTGGTGGTTCGAACTGCTAACCATACAAGCTGCAGCCCGATGCATAGACCACTAAACCACCAAGTATATCCACTCAAGTTCATTGTAGGTACCAAACTTGATTTGTGCAAATGGATGACTGCTACCTCAGTTCACTATCTTTCGTTATATATTATTTAATATCATGTGCTTTTTAGGCAATCTATAACCTACTTACCTTATTGCAAGGTGTGTGAAGACAGGAACAGTAGCTTCTTCTCCATCCTCCGTGGTATCCGTCATGGTGCTGGAACCGCCATGCCCCATTCAGAGCATATTGCTCCTAGAAAGAAAAGGCATTCTTTAGTGTGGCATCAGGAAAGCAAGTATTACAAAAAATGGTTGACTTTGGCATGAACGGTGATGCCAACTCTTGCCTTGAAAATGGTTGCTGCTGCTGCTTTTGTTGTTGTTGTTGCGTGTCATCAAACAGGTCCAACCCAAAGCAACCCTGTGCACTACAGAAGGAAACCCTGCCCGGCCCTGCACCAGCTTCACAAAGTTCCTCCCTGGGAGCCCATTGTGGCAGCTCCTGTGTCATTTCTTCTCATCGAGGGCCTTCCTCTTTCTCCCTGCCCGTCAACTTGACCAAGCCTCGTGTCCTTCCCCAGGCACTGGTCTCTCCTGATAGTACATCCAAAGTATATGAGACAAAGTCCCACATCGTTGTGTCTAAGGAGCATTCCAGCCATATTTCTTGCAGGAAAGTAGATGGTAGACACAATCATTCCTGGCCCTCTTATTTCTTGTTCCATAAATAGAAATTGTCTCATTTAAATTCACTTTTTTTCAATTGTCGTACTTTATTGTGAGAGGAATATGTTTATCATCTTTCTGGGGATTAGACAGAATTCTACCATTGTAATCAGAGGGGAACAATTTGCATTTTTTTCATTAGGTCAGAACTAAACTAGTTGTGGGGGACTGTTAACACTGTGATGCTTAGGAAATCTGGTTAATGCAGACATAATAACTTGCTCACATATCTAGTCTCTCAGACCCCCTGGACATATGTGCCTTTCCCCTCAACAAACATCTTCTGGAATTTACAGTGACATGTGTCGGTTTTTATACCACTCCCTTTGTGTGGGTATCTACTGTGTCTAATAGGGCCAACGTAAGCATCATTTCTGTCAGATCTAATGCCTGCTGGGGTATCCAACCCATTAGAAGTATCTAAAGCATGCTCTGTCCCAAATCGGAATGATAACGACAGCGGAGCACTTGCTGTGTGCCAAATGGTTTGCATATATCATCTCACTTCGTGCTTGCAACCCCAGGCTCAAGCAGAGTGATGGCTTTGAGGACAGTGGCACAGGACCTGGCAGTGTTTCATTCTGCTGTACCCTCGGTCACTCTGACTCAGAGACAATATGGCCTTATGACTGGAGGCAGGCTTTCTAACCACCTGAGATAGACCTAACCGATGACATAACCTAGCTGTCTGACAGTGAGGAGGCCTTGAATCACTTGCTGGTTAAGATAAGGGATGCAACCTTCAGGCTCAATTACAACTCTGTGTTAAAAAGAAAGGGGGGGGGAGCTTCACAACTGGACCAGTAGGTAACATCATGATAAACAAAGAATAAAAAAGAATTAAAGTCATCAAAGATTTCATCCGACTGGTAGTCACAATCAATGCTCATGGAAGCAACAGTCAAGAGACCAAAACACAGAGTGCATTGAGTGGCTCTGCTGCACAGAACCTCTTCTTCCAATTGCTGAAAAGCAGGGATATGGCTTTGAGGGCTGAGGTACACCTGACCCAAGGCAGGACATTTTCGATAGCATCCCGTGCATGTGAAAGTTAGACAATGAATAGGGATAGCTGAAAAAGAACTAGTGCATTTGAATGATGCAAAGAACACGGAAAGTACCACCGGCTGCCCCCCTAAAGGCACTATTCAGTCCTCCACTTTGAGTGAGGCACGAGCGCAGCGACGTCAGGATCGCAGATGCCCCTGGTCCCTGTTTCTACTGCGCAGACCAGATCACTGCAGGGATGGTCGATGTACCTGCAAGTCACAGGACTTTCTGTCAGAAAGGTGGCGAGCATCAGCCTCACAAAATGGCCCAGCAGAAGAAGGGCAAAGATGCTTTTCTGGGAGACAGAGGGGAGGCTGGAAGGTGTTGAGCCCAATCAGAGGTCCAGGAGAATGCTGGCCATGAAGAGGTGGGACCATTTTGAACTGGGAGGTGATAGGAAGAGAATAGTTCAAGTGATCAAGTTCTAAGCATGGTTTCCTCTTTTAATTTAAAAAAAGAGTTAAGTCAATAAAACATATCTCTAAGAAAATACAGTGCTGTTCTTACTCGGGGGTGGGGGGGGCAGGGGGAGAGGAGAACAAAACAAACAAAGAAAAATAACTGTCTCGGAAGAAGTACCATCAGAATGGTCCTCAGCAGCAAGGATGGTGAGACTCACCTCGTACTTAGGACATGCTGCCAGAAGAGACCACCCCCTTGCAAAGGACATCAGATTTGAGAAGGGAGAGGAAACATCCAAAACAGTAAGGTGCTTGGCAAGGTGCATTGACACCAGTGGCTGCAACAATCGGCTCAAGCGGAAGACCACAGGGTCACAGTGATCTGGAATCTATTCAATGGCATCTAACAGCAGCAGCATCAACAAAACACCTCCCTGAACCTGCCTGAAACTTGCCAATAAAACAGCATTCAAGCAGTAGTTTGAAGCCACACAACTTGTAGAATCAGAAGTTTTGATGACATCATTTATCATTATGTTATCCTGGAAATTCTTAAGTATAAGGCTCTGAGTTTTATAAAAGAGCTGTGCTGACTCCTCTATCCATTTTTAAAGCGGGCAGTTGGTGCATGGAACTTATTTAGACGTGAAATTAAGAGTAATCCTTTTGCAATGAAAGATTCCTTAAACTACTAATGGATAGACATTAAAACTAGGTGAAAATAAATACTGAGAATTGAAATAAAATGGAGCTAAAAGTTTTTCAGTCTTATAATAATTTGTTATTAATAACTTCTACCTTAGTTAATAACTTTAGTACTTTAGGAATTATTTTTATTCTTTTATTTTTGTGACCCTGAATTTATGTATATACTTTTCCTTTGGTCATCTTTCTAATTAAAATTATTTAAGAATTTGGATTATGCAATATAATAAGTTATGCATTTCCACTTTTTAAAATTTAAATAGTGACTGCTCTCCATTGCAACTTTACATAGAACCAGTTAAAAGAGCTATTAATATTACTAATTATTTAGAATATAATTTTCATTTTGTAAACTGGTCATTTTCCTCAGCATTGACTCCAGAAATGATGCATATGTTTTATTTTTTTCCCTATCTGTTTTTCAACACATTTAAACATCTGTAGTGCACTTAAATAAGCTATGCCTATTATACCTAGGGAGAAAGTGTATGTCAGCACTAACTGACTAGGAACAGGAAGTTTAAAAAAGACAAAGGTAAATCTTTGAATGAGATGTTTAAGGTGATACAGGCTTTAATGAAAATGCAACTCTTAAACAGCAGTAACTCTATAAACTTGAAGTTATGGAGCCCACTGCACAAAGTTGTGGATCCTGAGCTACAAATTCAGACATGGAGGATCCAGAAGAGGCTGGGTCATGGGGTTGTGGGAAGAGAGCAGGAAGGAAGAAAGGCCTACGCCGCGGCAGTTCTGAATTTGGCACCGAGTATGTGCTTGCTGAGAGAACCCTGTTGTTGTCGTCATTGTTTTCAGCTGTGAGTCTCGTGGTCAGCAGTTCGAAACCTCCAGCAGCTCTGGGGCAGACAGGCTGAGCTTCCTACTCCTGTAAACAGTGACAGTTTCAGAAACCCACAGGGGGTCATGATGAGTCACCATGGACTGGCCGGCAGTGAGTTTGAGGGAATTGTGAAAGACTCATATAATAGAATCAGGTCTTTGATTTGCAAACTCAAGCAAATACTGTCAAATAGGATAACGAATATAATATAAATTATCTGGGGCGCGAATACCTTTTTCAATACACAGTAAAACAGCACTGAGACCTTTACTTCCCTTTTATTTCTTTAATTTCATGGCATTTTTCAAAATCAAGTAGGTCCTCATTTTAAAAAGAATTCGTTTGAGAAAGAAATAAAAGAAATGTAAGCTCCATACTGGCACTGGTGTCCTTATTAGATTTGGTATCTGCAGGGATTAGGCCCTGTGGATTTCAACTCAGAGTAGCACAAATTAAAAAAGATAAAGCAGCTAGTGCCTGTGGCCAAAGGAACTGGCTCAAGAAGCATTGTGTGCAGCTCACAATGGCAGGGAAAAGCCAATTTCCTAGCACGTCTGATAGAGAAATCCAATCATTAGGGTGAGCAAAGTCATGGTCCAAGTTGCCAAAGACATCCTGAGCAAAAGATAGCTTCTTTTTAAGATATGGAAATAAATTTCTTGAATCTAGACTTCTAGATTTATTACAAAATAGAGACATGGACATATTGTGTATATAATTTTCTAGTTCTTAGCATCATTTGAGTTTTCCAGCCAGATAGGAGAATTTTCTGGTCGCTATTTCTGGGAAAATTTTCCCAATACTTCTATCGCTACTGCAAACTGCAGGATGTCCTATCAGTAGAAGCATCAAATTTCCACTTTCCTTTCTATTCCAGCAGCAGGACTTCCTCTGGCCCCACCCACCTGGAGATAGCTCAGATCTCACAAGTGAAAAGTTATAGTTCTCAAAACAATGTCCAGCAAGACTTCCAACTCCAGCCATGAACTTTAAAGTCCACACAACTCCTTCACTTCTGTCCTGCCAGCAGAAAATCCAGAAGTGCGCTCTATCCTCCAGGATGCAACCTATAACTCAGGGGTCCCCTGTTTCCTCCCTTGTGACTTGTTAGCTGTCCACTACTTCTTTCATTCATGACTTCACTCAGGAGGAAGGATACAGACAGCATGGTACTTAAGGTTACCAAAAGGAGAAAGCCCAAGGTCGATGCAGATAAGAGGATAACCACGCACTCTGGGAGAGTCCCCCACATGAAGTTCCTATGCTTCAAAGGACACAGCTCTCAAGTATGCATCCCTCTTCCACACAAGGAAGCCCATGGACTTTATTGCGGGCATGGGGGGTGGGGTGGTTCTCAAGATGTAAGTATTGGTGCCTAATCCTCTGACGTTTGGCTGATAATCAAGCATCCTTTCTGGCTTGGCCAGTTCCCACCCAGATGGAGGGATCACCTGGAAGCCTCATGAAAAACATTTCAATACCTGGAGTGAATCTAAGGTTTTCGAGGTTCCCTCTTGAGAACTAAAAAGAAACCTCAAATTTTTTAGGAAACGTGAATGCTCAGCATCAATGAATAGTGTTCTCCGCCTTTATAAATAAGATTATGTTTTATTCTCTCTTTAATAAGCACTTTAATGTTCGCATTCTGCCGAGTGAAGTCATCTTTAAGCAAGGCTACAATCAGTGGATCAGATAAAGTGGGCTTGCATCACTACAAAGCTTATGGGGGCTAAAGAACTCACGGCCACGGACTCCATTCTGATTCACAGTGACCCGGGATAGTGTTTCCAAAGCTGTGTATCTTGACCAGAGCAGATACTCTCAACTTTCTTCTAAGGAGCAACTGAAGCAATTAGCAACCCGGTGCTTACCTGAGAGGGCCATCAGGGCTCATTTGATTGGCACTAACTAGGTCAGGTGAGACCTCATTATCATTTTAATGATGAGTTCAGGTCCATCCGGCAAACAACCCTGAGTTTTCAAATGTCAAGAAAAAAGTTGGTATCTGGAAAAGAGACACAGCAGGACTTCTTGCAGTGCAAGCATCAGCTATATAGTTTACCCTCTAATTGCTACTTTGTCAACACTTTAGAATTTACAACATAAACAGAACACCCATTGCCTTGTGCTGCCCAGCAAGTTGGGTTTGGAAGAATTCCAAAATGCTGTCTGATGAGGGCCTCTTCCTAGCAGCTGGTGACGGCTTTCATCTTGGCAGAGCTTTCACATGTCTGCAGTTCCAGATGAATTAGCCTCAGATGTATCTGCTCCTCTAAATAAAGGGGGGAAAGACAGGGCTTTCTGCTCCGGCAGAGAACAGCTCTCTCAGAAAACCCTAGAGCAGTTCTGCCCTGCCTTGTAGGATTCTGGGAGTCGGCAGCGATTCTATGGCTGTGTGTGTGTGTGTGTGTGTGTGTGTGTGTGTGTGTTTCGGTATCCATAAAGAGATTATATATAGGCTGAGCGCCGGTGGTGTAAGTGGTTGAGTGCAGGACTGTGACCTGTGGGTTTGGCGGTTCAAGTCCAGCGGCAGCTCTCAGGAGCGGCACTGGGTAGCGCCCACGACCACCAGAGAGCAGTGATTGCCCCCCCCCCAAAAAAAAAGAGATTATACACACACACACACAGAGAGAGATTTGGATGATCCTTTTTTATCATTTCAAATATTGTTAACTCAAAGTTATCAGTGGGTAACAATTCTCGACAGAAAAAGGAATTCCATTTTACAATTCATTCCATAACCTAAAACACAATGTTCGTTCCAGGTTTCATGATGGAGGCTATGAAATTCACAATTCCCATCATGCCAATTAGGATGAAAATTGATATTTTATGCACTGTGTAGATTTTTATTCTACTAAGAATGACCAACGCATATTTTCTGTCTATTTGAATTTAGGATGCAGTTTCACAGTCTATAATTATCATCTTGTTCCTGGATCTTTGACTATAGAAATACATTCCATACACTGCAGACCACCACCCACCCCCATCCCCCACCCCCTCATCTTCCCCCGAGTTTTCGTTAGATGTTCCCTGGCTAGTGTGATTGCATAAAGACCGCTCCTGTGCAGAAGAGTCTGCCTCATAGCGCCCCCGCAGGGCAGAGAGGAAGTGCCCGAGAGGGTTTCTAGGGCCATCCATCTTCAGGGACAGCAGACGGCCACATGTTTGTTTCTCTCACAGAGCAGCTGAGAACTTTAGCCATCAACCTTTCGGTTCGAAACGAAACAATATGCCAACCGCTGTCACCAAACCCAAACTCACTGCCATTGAGCCCATGGCGATTCATTGTGACACTTCGCGGAACAGGGTTGAACTGTGCTGGTGAGATTCCGAGACTAACTCTTTAAGGGAGTTGAAAGCCCCATCATTCTCTCTTAGAGCCTCCGGTGGTTTCAAACTGCTGACGCCGTCACTGCCGCCGAACGACTGGTACCACTAGGTACCACTAGGGTTCCTTTGCCCCGTCCCCAGGGCTCCTCATAACACTGAGATGACCCGCGAGGATTTCAATCTGACATTTCTGAGGTGGATTTATAGGTCAGCTAACAATGGGGGTAGGGCTGGGGCATGGCAGAATGACTCCGCTCTGCTGTTAATTTTCGGAAGTAATGTGTCTAGTTTTTTTTTTTGAAAGAAGATTTAGAAGTGCTATTTCAGATTGAATACCTTTCGGGCTATTAGTTTTCCTCTCTCATGCAAATAGGTTTCTACTTTCCAAAGAAAGCAATACTCCTTATATGAAAAAAAAATGTCCTCTATTACCCAAATGATAGTCAACTAGGAGGTAAACAGGTAAACGCCTAGGTTGGCTATGCATACTGTCGCTTGAAGTGAAGGAAAATTATAAGAGAATACGATAAAAATGGAAACATGGGAAATCTCAAGAGATTGCTGAAGTTGCTTTTTACCCTCTTATTCCTGATCATCTTTTAAGTCTGGTATACAGTTACATTATTTTGTACTTTTGTTTTGTTTGTAAATAGACCAACAAGAAAGGAGGAACCTGTCCTTTTATATTTATTTATTTTTATTTTTAGAGAAACCTGTTCTTAAGCCTTTCTTGGCGTTGCATGCCTTTCTTTGTTGCAATAGGACTTGTTAGATTTTATATGCAGTAGCAAATACATTTTCAAAATCCGACCAAAACATGGTGCTGTCTGATGAAACTGTCTCCTGTCTTGTTTTCAACACACAGGGTGTGCTCTGTGCGGCTCCTCTGATTTTTATCATTCCATCAGCATGTTATCTAAGACTGTCTGAAGAGCCAAGGACACACTCAGATAAGATTGTGTCCTGCGTCATGCTTCTCGTTGGCTTTGTGGTGATGGTGGTTGGATTCGTCATGGCCGTCGCACGTCCTCAAGATTGCACCCACGGGCAGGAAATGTTCTACTGTTCTCATGGCAACTTCTCCTTCACAAATATCTCAGCTTCTCATTTTCAACTGACAACACAACTTTCTGTTTTAAACATCAGTACCTTTCAGTGAGCCGATGGGTTTGAGCGATCGACACATTTTGTTCTTGTTGGTTATCCACACGTTCTTATAGACTCCTAGAACACACAGTAGCATTTCTATACATATTAGTCTTTAGTTAAAAAGGTGTCAGGTTGTATTTACTAAGCCATGATTTTCTGCCTGGATTAGTGAAATAGAAGGCATTGAATGCATTTGATCTTAAAAGGGAAAAACAACAACAACAACAACAAAAAAAACTGTTTCTGTTTCAATGACTGGGCTAATGTTCAGGATAGCAGGAAAAGTGAAGCCTGTGATATTTACTACCACCAACGCTCCGTGAAGCTTTAATTTTGAATTTAATATGCAAGTCAACATGTTTGTTTATTCCAAAATAAGTAGCCAATTTGTGGATTAGCATGTTGTGTGTGTCTTTCAATAAAGGAGGGGGTGTGGATTTTAAGTTTCTAGAATTGAAGGGAATGGGAATCTAAAATATGTAGAGGAATACAGCTGTGAAGTAAATTTTAATTGGCATATTCATGGCAGATATTGCAAGGATCCCCCTTCTCCTTGGGCATCCCATGTGTACTTGCTGCTGCAAAGCAAAGCAGCAATTTGAGAAGCGTTGTCCAAATTGCTGGCTAAGCATCTCCGCAGGAGTTTTATAGATTTAAGAAACAAAAGGGTAATCCAAAGGAGAATGAGGCGAGGTCACCCAGGTTGACTAACTGTATCCTGAGTGTTCTGGAACCTGAATTGTAATCTGCTACCTTCCTAATAAACCATAGCTCTCATTATGGTTTCTACGTTCTTTATGGCCACTATGATGAGTGGCTGGGTCCAGCAGAAAAACAGGACAGTGGGAGAGAAAGTTCGTGTCTCAGTGTGTGCCTCCACCTCCTAAGGATGAGCTTTGGGCTACTGAACTTGATTATCCTCCCACCTTATAAAGTTATTTTTAAAAGTGGACACCCTCAGAGAAGGAGACACTTCCATGATCATTTCAGGAGCACGTCATGCCTAGAATCCCTTGAGTAAATCTCTTGAGAAATGAACAAATGCCCCCCCATGTTGGGAAGCATGAATGCTAGCCAGCACATACAACCAAATGATGTGTGAGAAGTCGAAGTTAATGAATTTATCCCCCCTGTGGGAGTACCAACCAGGGCCATTATATATATAATAAAATGGAGGGAACACACATACACATGCACGGGTTGCTCTACGGCATAAGCTTAAAAGACTAGTTATGCATGATGTTTGGACTTTGATTTGAAATGTTGGGATATACACCATGGAAGGCTTAGAGTAGCAGCTTAGAAGAAGACTCAGGGCTTTGGAAGAGGTGTTCTCACTCCTCTGGGGGCTCCTCAGAGAGACTCTTGGGAGCTCTCACTGGCTAGGTTCTCCAGAAGCAGACACTAAAGGGAAGGTTGGTCTGTAGAGTTGTTATTCAAGATCATAAATAATGACTGAAAGTGGGAAGATGGACTTCACAGAGGAAGAAACAGAGCTGCCCTGCACGTAGACAGACTCTCTTCAAACCCATAGGCCACTCTTAAGCATAGACAGCCCATTAGAGTTGTGCCTATTAAGCTGAATAGTTCTATCTCTCATTAGATATGGGTGTCTAGAAGGACAAACTCTTTCACATGGTAAAGCTTTGCATTTTAGCAAACCCAGAAGGCACTGAGAGCTGGGCTCTGTGGTACACCCTGGATATAATGTTCATTTTACAGGATAGGGGAGGCACATCTGTTTCTCTCAAAGTGGCCATCCAGCTGAGAAGCAACCAAGCCCATATGGAAGAAGCACAGCAGTCTGTGTGATCATGAGGTATCAGTGGGATCAGGTATCAGGCATCAAAGACCCAAAACAAAAAGTATTGATGTAAATTAGGACAGGGGGTGGAGTAGGGACCTAAAGCCCATCTATAGACAATTGGACATCCCCTTACAGAAGAATCACAAAGAAGAGATGAGCTAGTAAGGGTACAGTATAGTACTGATGAAACACACAACTTTCCTCTAGTTCTTTAACAACTCCCCCCCCACAATGACCCCAATTCTACTTTACAAATTCTGCTAAATCAGAGCATGTACACTAGTACAGCTAAGAGTTCGCAACAGAGGGAATCCAGCAAAGATAAATCCCTCAGGACCAATAAAAAGAGTAGGGATACCAGGAAGGTAAGTGGAAGGTAGGGGGAGAAAAGGGTAATGATCACAATGATTGACATATAACCCCTCCCAGGGAAAGACAACAGAAAAGTTAGTGGAGGGAGATAGCAGTTGGTGTAAGACCTGAAAAAAATATATAAATTATCAAAAAGTTATGAGGGAGGACAGGGGAGTGGAGAAAAAATAAATTGATACCAAGGACTCAACTAAAAAGAAAATGAGTTTTGTTCTGTTTTCTTTGTATAAGAAAGAGTTTTATATAAAAGAGCAAATGTATATTGGGAAACAGCCCAGCCTAGTTCACATCCAATTCATATGTTCAATACTAGCCCCTATGTCCAATAACTCTTTAGGCTTATGCAGCCATGCAATGATGCAAATGCAGGAGAATCACAGGCCAATGGGTGGAAAGTCTTGTGGATCCAGTGGCAGCAGAGGTCTCTCAGTGCCGGTGTGGGTCTCCACATGACTCCTCCAGCTCCAGGATCCGGACAGCATCAGCATAGCTCCCTGTGGCTTGTCAACAGAAATGTCTCACAGGGAGTGAATGACAAAAATGTATAGAAAATGAGAATGGCAACATATGTCCAAATGTGCTCGACACAATGGATGAATATATGGATTGAGATAAGAGCTGTAAGAGCCCCCATTAAAATGATTTTTAAAAAAATCAATGGGTGCTTGATTTGGCAGCACATATACTAAACAATTAATGATAACAGGGATTAAGTGACCAATGCTTTGCTCTTTGTATCTTTTTAAAATGTAGCAAATTTGGGGGACCCTCTGAGTAGCCCTCGTCTATCAAATGGTGCTCAGGATTTTATTGTCAATCTTTCCATTTATATTTACAACAAGGCTGATGATCTCTATTACTTTTTTTTTTTTTGGTCAACTAGTGAGAAAGATCTCTTAGGCCAACTTAATACATAAATGATGTATCTATCCAGATAACATTAAATAAAATTTAACACCTTACAAGAAGTGCACAAAGATTCATTTCAGAGCTAATAATGAATACAAGGAAGATTAAATATCCTGTATTAATAGTGGTGATGATTGTACAAGTATTAGGAATGTGATTTACCTATTAAATTGTGTATGAATCATATATCAATGAAATATTCAAATATGAATTCATTTTAAAAGAGAGAGTTGTGGGCTGAGCCCCGGTGGCATAGTGGTTGTGCTCGGGACTGCAGCCCGAGCTGGGATGGAGATTCAAATGCAGCTCCATGGAGCAAAGGCTGGGCCTCCTACTCCCACCACCAGAGGACAGTGATGCCCCCCCCCCAAAAAAAAAGAGTTGTTTCAACATTGTTTGAATAGAGAAGTGGTACAAAGACAATTTTTTTCAATGATTTTATTGGGGACTCTAAATACATCATTTGTATCAAGCATATTTGTACACATGTTGCCATATTCACTTCCAAGTATTTTCTACTTGAGCCCTTGTTATAAGTTCCTCTTTCCCCCTGCTTTTTTTAATGAATAATTTTATTGGGGGGCTCATATAATTCCCAGCACGATCCATACATACATCAGTTGTATGCAGGCCACATTTGCACACTTGTTGCCATCATTGCTCTCAAATCATCCTCCCTCCACTTAGCCCCCCAGTACCAGCTCCCCATATGCCTCTTTCTTCCCCTTCCCCCCTCCCCTATGAACCCTTAATAATTTACACATTGTTAATACTTTTCCATATCAGATACTGTCCAATATGTCCCTTCACTCACTTCTCTGTTGTCCGTGCCCAAGAGAGGAGTTATATGTAGAGCCCTGAAATTGGTTTCTCCTTTCTATTCCACCCTTTCTATTCACCATTCCCACCACTAGTTCTGACAGATCATCTATCCTAAATTCCCCAATTTCCAGCTCCAGTGTACATCCCCCTGGTCTAGGTGGATTTGTCAGGTAGAATTGGGATCATGATAGCAGGTGGAAAGAAGCATTTGAGAACTAGAGGAAAGTTGCATATTTCCTTGATACTACACTGTACCTTGATTGACTCATCTCCTCCCGGCAAGCCCTCTGTAAGAGGATGTCAACAAGCACAATTTTTAAAGTAAGCAAATAAATAAATATAGCTAATTGGATTCAAGGGAGCCTGAAACTTGGCAAGCAGACAGAACCATGCTGATGTTTGGAATGGTGATTTTTGTTTCCATAGTACATCAGTCATACCTCTGAATTGATTTAAGTCCTATTTTTTTATCTAGCTTTTCTGTACATAATGTATAAACTTGGTTTTTTTCATATGGAGCAGTATATGTCTCTTGATTGAATTGTACCTGTTCAAGTTGAGTCATATAAGAAGTAATCCAGCATACTCAAGTCAAATCACAAAAGAAGTAATTCAGCCTTTTATTTGGTACTGAGGAATTGTTGCAGTAGCCTGTCCCTACATTGCTCAAGACCGAGAAACAATGACCTACATAGTTGTTAGATAAAGTCATGAGAGATGAGATTTCCAAGGAAACGTAGATAGAGGCATACATCAAGGATAAATAACAGAACTTGGCAAGTTACTCTCTCTGACTGTATGCCGCTTCAACAGCAGTAACCTTGACTCAGTGGACAGATACAATGCTCTCAGGAAATGAGAGCAGCATTGATACCTAATAAATTTGTGAGTGGTTTTGATGGCAACTCTAAAAGATGACTGCCTTTGGCTGAGTTATTGGCTGCATGAGTCAATTATCAACATCGTTCAAAATCTGAGAGGAACAGGCATACTTGCAAACCCCTCACCCCCCATCTACTTTCTGCTTCCATTTAATAAGCTATTAGCATTGCAATTTGCCCTTTTTCTACAACTTCTTGCCTCTAACATAGCAACTTGAAGCCTTTAAATAGCTTTGGAAGCCACCATTATATCTTTCCGCTGACAAAATCTTTCTTTATAAAAATAAATAAAAGATGCTGTCTTTACTAATGCAGAAATCTAGCAATGTATTGATTTTAAGGACATAGATTTTATAGAATCTGAATAGCTTACCATTTGTATCCTTGCCTGTATATAATAAAAAACAGTTTACCTCAATCCTAATATGAACCATCTTGAAAAATCGGCACATAAAAGACTGATTTGCCCGTGGGCGGTTTCCACCGATGTCAAGCGGTAACTGTTGCCACTCATCTTTCCAAAAAGGATCCTGAAATCCAGGTTTTCCAATTAAGAAGTTCCTAATTGATACGTGTCTCCTTAATTAAAGATTTAGTTGAGAGGAGTAGGCCGTTTCCAGGTTTATCTGCCATAAACCTGGGTACATAACTAGGGCTGCTCTGCTTTTTTTTTTTTTTCATTTTTTGTTTGTTTGGGCATCACTGCCCTCTGGTGGTGTGAGTAGAAGGCCCAGCCTTTGCTCTGTGGAGCTGGAATTGAACCTCCATCCTAGTGGGCCGCATTCTCATGCACAACCACTACACCACGGGGGCTCAGCCCGGGCTGCTCTGCTTTACAGGAGACTGGCGACTTACTGACGACTTACTGGTTGTGTCAAGCATGGACCGGTTGAAGGACCAGGATGTAGGCTGCCCATAAATCTTTTACCGACTGTGGGGGGATAATAATTAGCTACATCTATCAGAAAAGCACCTTGAAGAAATCATACTCATTCCAAAACTGTCTAAAGGATTTGCAAGAGAACAGAACAGAGACCCCAGGGGATCAAAAAGCGCATAGGCCTGGAAAGGATGAAAAATATGGCCATTCATAGAACAGTGGTTTTCCATTTACTGCTCACACCAAAGTCACCTGGAAAACTTGGCAAGACAGATTGTTGAGCCCCACCACCACCTGCACCCGCAGTGTCTGAGTCAGTAAGCCCAGAGTGGGGCCTGTGAATTTGCATTTCTAACAAGTTCCTACATAAGGCTTATGCTTTCCAGGTCTGTTTGGAGATTGGACATAAGAATGATGTTCAGGGGAGCTTTCTACTCATTTAAAAGCAAGGGCGGAAACCAGGAAATACTGTGCCTATATTTAGGGAAGGGCCTGAGTCTGCAGGTTCAGTAGTGAAAGAACTACAGACACATATCAAATATTTACTCTTTAGGTCTTGGAGAAAATCATTTGGAGAAACTTACAAAGGGTGAGAGGAAGAAAAAGATGATGACAGTAGAATCAGTAGAAACTAATAAGAAGGCAGGTCTCCCTGGAGAGCCGCAAAACTTGACTCCCTCTGCTGCTAACCTGAAGGTTCGTGGTTCAAGTCCACACAGAGGGACCTTAGGAGAAAGGCTTGGTGTAACACTTACCTGGAAAGAAATAGCTATTAAAAAACCTACAGAGCACAGTTCTACTCTGACATACATGTGATCACCATATGAAGGTCCACTCAATAGTCACTGGAAGGAGAAAACCAAGGAGAAAACAGGAATTTGGACCTACTGTCAACACAACTGCTGCAGTAGTTAAACTGAAAAAACTGGTTCCCAGCCAATCAGGATTCAGGGAAGACTGCCTGAAATTCATAGCTGTCTCTGTGCTATTTCCTCACAATTGCACTAAGTTTTGCCTCTGTGGGTGTCAAGACTGAAACTCTTTACAGAAGTAACAAGCTTCATCTTTTTTCCCACAGACTGGCTGGTGGCTTTGAACAGTTGATCTTGCAGTTAGCTACCCACTCATAGACTCAACTCAACTCACTGCCATCGAGTCCATGCTAGCTTAGAGCGATACAAGAGAGCAGAGCAGAACTGCCCCTGTGGGTATCCACCACAGTAACTATTCACAGCAATAAAAAGTTCTGTCTTTCTTCTAAGGAGCCTTTCTAACTGCTGACTTTATGGATAGAAGCCCAACCCTTAACCACTATACAAACAGGACTCCTTCAACTCAGGTAGGATACTATTATTCTATTAAGGAGCCCTGGTGATCCTGTTGGGTAAGCCCTGGACTAGAAACTGAAAGGTCAGAGGTTCAAAACCACCTGTGATTTTGCAGGAGAAGGAGGAGTCTACCTGCTCTCAGGAAGATTTACAGCTCAGAATCTCTAACTGGAGTTGCTATGACTCAGAATCGCAGGACAGAAATTGGCTAGATACTTTCAGATCATTCTATTAAGGGAAGTCTCAATTGGTAAACATCGTGCCTAGGATAGAGCTCATTGGCTATCATGTTGCCACTGTGCCTTGCTTGCTGAAAGTGAAGAGGACTTGCAGCACTCGCCAATGAAGATCAATAATCGCAGCCTTCCGTATGGATTACTCTCCATGCAAAGAAGACCAAAACCCTCACCCCTGGATCGATAGGGAACATCATGATCAATGCAGAAAAGTTTGAGGTTGTCAAAGATTTTGTCTTGCTTGAATCCATGATCAATTCTGATGCAAACAGTGGTCAAAAGTCAAAGGCACATCACATTAGGTAACCTTATTGCACAAGACATCTTTAGAATGTTCAAAAAAAATTGTGGTAGTTACACAATTTCATCTTTACTTGATAAATATAATTGAAGTCTGTCAATCAGGTCACAGCCTGGTGATTCCTCCCTGTAGGCATGACCTTCCCATGAGGATTCTGGGACTTGCTCTCTTCCTCCCTGGAGGCAAGACATACTTTCCCTTTGCTTCTCCTTCCTGTTAACAAGTGACATTCAGCCACACTAATGCCACCTAAAGCTCTGGAGATGCTTTCACCACCCTTGATCCACAAGACTTTCTGCCCATTGATCTTGCATTTGGCCTCATTGCATGTGTTGTGTGAGACTGAAGAGACGGAATTTATGAACTGGTATCGGATATATGGACTAATATCAGACTTAAGGACCTGATGTGGGCCAGGTTGGGATGTTTTCTCAATAGACAATTGCTCTTCGATATAAAACGCTCTTTTATATAGATATGAGTATCTCTGAATTTGTTTCTCTAGTCAAACTGGACTAACACAGAGATGTTCCTCTGAACACTAAAGTGCGCCTGAACCAAGCCATGGCATTTTCAATTGCCTCCTATGTGTATGTAAGTTGGACAATGAATAAGGAAAGTTGAAGAAGAATCAATGCATTTTAAGTATTTGCAGATGAAAACTATGGAAAGTACCACCGACTACAAAAAGGACAAAAAGATCTGTCTCAGAATAGTCAGAATGCTCCTTAGATGGCAAGGCTTCTTCTTGTATAATTCAGATATATTGTCGGAGAGATCAACCCTAGAGAAGGATATCATGCTTAATAAAGGAGAGAGACAGTGAAAAAAAAAAGGAAGTTCTTCACCTCAATGAGATGGATTGACACAGTAGCCATAGGAATAAGGACAAATGTGAGGGTGGTATAGAACAGTGTTCCTTTCTGTGACTATGGTTCAGAACCGACTTGATGGCACCAAACAGAAACATACATTAGAAGCCCTAGTGGTGTAGGGGGTGAGGCATTACACTGCTGATCTCCATGTCAGTGGTTCAAACCTACCAGCCATTCAGTGGGAGAAAAACCAGGTTGTCTACATCCATAAACATAGACAGTTTCTGAAACTGGAAGAAGCATTTCTACTGTGTCCTCTGTAGGTTGATATGTGTAAAAATCAACTGACAGCAATGGGTTATCATTCTATTAAAGTTTGTTCATTAGCAACAAAGATTATCAATACATTTATCTTTATCATTTTTACCTTTCATCTTTAGTGATCTGCTAAGGGATTCACTAGTGGGGCTAGTTTGGCTAATGTTTGGCATGTCCTCCTTTTCTAATGTCTCCCAGATTCTGGTCCTTACCAACTCATGCCAATGCATGTCATCTGATTGCCCTCTCCCAGGAAATTGGTGCATCCCTTCTAAAGCCATCTTCTTAAATGGATGATTTGATTTAAAGCAAAAATGCTGGCTCAAAATCTTTCCATGTAAACTCTTTTGCTTATAGGACAAAATAAAAGCTCATCAGCAATATTAATATGTTTTCTAATTTGGCCTCAGTGTGTCATTTGGCTTTACCTGCCATGTCTGCAAGGGGGATTTCTTCCTTCTAGCATAAACCTTCCATTACTACGTCCTCTCCATGCTCCACAGCCTACTCTCTGGTCTCCCTTTCTTTATCTGAAATGCCTTTTACCTTCATAGAAATCAATCTCTCTTTCAACCTCTCCCATGTGCTTTCCTTGACAATATTGGGAGGCAATTTGTTCTTCCTCCCTTGGAATTCTATAATTCTAGGAGTTGTAGGAAAGAAACTTGTCGGATCAACCTAATTAAAACTCCCTAAGGACATTATAGAGGTCTAAATACAGGCATGTGCACAGATGGATATATTTATATATGATGATGGGAAAATAGATCAACATGCATATACTTATACAGTTAGTATTCGGACAGCAGATGGGCATTGGACCTCCATTCAAGTACTTACTCAGTGCAAGAACATTTTGGTATATGAAACAAAGATGGGAGGGATTGTGGAATAGAAAGGGGGAGCCAATATCAGGGATCTACATATAACCTCATATCTGGAGTACAGCCAACAGGGAAGTGAGTGAAGGGACACTTTGGGCAGTGTACGATATGACAAAATAAAGACAATTTATAAATTATTAAGGGCTCAAGAAGGAGGAGGAGAGTGGAGGAAAGGGAGAGATGGGGTGCTGGTACTGGGGGCCTAAGTGGAGGGAGGATGTTTTGAGAGTGATGATGGCAACAAGTGTGCAAATGTCGCCTGCATACAATTGGTGTATGTATGGATTGCGATGGGAGTTGTATGAGCCCCCAATGAAATGATTTATTTTTTTTAAAGGTGGGGGAAAGAGGAGCTTATAACAAAGACTCAAGTAGAAAATATTTGGAAATGAAGATGGCAGCATGTATACAAATATGCTTGATACAAATGATGTATTGAATGTCATAAGAGCTGTAAGAGCCCCAATAAGATCATTGGGGGGAAAAACTTCCTAAAGATAGAGAATATGGTGCTTCTTTTGTAAATTATTTTATCATGATTTTTGTAGTTATAATAATTGCCGATTAGGAAAATATCCATTTGACATGATATAGTCCTTCATTCAACAAGTTGATTCAGAATATCAAGTTTGTTTTACTCTGTACAACTCTACCTTCTGAGAAATGAGCTAAAATATACTTGAGGGGAAAAAAAACCTTCATTCCCATCAGCACAGAACGTTCCACTTGTTTCAACTGTAAAGTAAACATTTACCTCTAACTTTCTTAACTATAACCTACTAAAGACCTTGGACCGTGTCATATTTAATTTTCTTTTGCCCACTTATGCTCACATATGTATTCATCCAATATAATCCACAAGCATTTAATGACTTGGATTTTCCTAACTTACTAGATTTATGTAAGCTGTACTTAAACATCAGAAATTTTCACATTAACATCTTTTGATATTATTTCTAAAAAAAATAAAGCATGAACCAAAAATGTGTTTGTGGTTTAGGTACAATTGCCTCATCAGGCAGCTCAGTAATTTGATACCGTTCTGGAAAAGGAAGTGGTTTAGGAGCAGGCAGGGGACAATTTAAGAAAAACATCTCAGATGACATGTCAGCTTGCAGTGAAGAATTCGGAAGGTTTTGGACAATTGGATTTACAAAGCACAAAGGCAGATCTGTATTTATCAGGTTTTAATAGTTCTAGAAAAGAAAAAAAAAACAGCCCAGCATGTTTTTAGTCAAGTTACATAATGACATCGTACCTTAATTCATCGGTTCTGTGAGAGAAAATAGGACTTCTGAGAAGTAAATAAATCAATCAATAAAAGTTATATATGGTCAATAATTTGGGGCACTAGCCGCATGGGTGGGGGGGTTATGCTCTGGGCTGCAAACTTCAAGGTCAGTGGTTTGAAACCTGGAAACCCCAGTCCACTCTATGGGAGAAAGACAAGACTTCCTGTACTTGTGAAGATTTAAAGATGCAGCAACCACAGGGAAGTTCTCCTGTGTCCTACAGGGTTGTGGGTCAGAGTCACCTTGGTAACAATGAGTTCTTAAATTTATATATGTGTGGGATTTTAAACAGAATTTGGCATTCTTGTAAAGACTTTAAAAGTGCTTTCTAGGTTATACCTTTTAACTAGAGCTTCCCAGTATGAAAGGTGCAGACAGACTGGAAATCACATAATATCCCCTTGTGTGTTATATGCACTGGATCTCAGAGCATTGCAAAATGAATTCAATCTTTAGAAAAAAATAAGCAAGGGAAGGAAGTGCTGTCTAAATACGTAGAAAGCCAGGACACAGAAAGCCCCGTGACTTTGTAAAGGGTGATTGGATGACACAAGCATGGCAGGAGACTTATCTGAATGTTCACTGTGGACATATTAAAGAGAAAATTAGCACATTTAAAAATCATAGCTTCAGGAAGAGAGTTTTCTAGGAACTAAGGATTTTATATGTGTCACTTAGATGTCAACTGATGATACCTTAATACCAAGAGATCTGATTTAGCTTGATCTTAAATTCCACATCACCATGCAGAGCCTATACCTGCCTTTCGACACATTTTGCACCTCTCTTTATCATGCATCTCTTTGCTGCCATCAACCAGTGCAGTCTTACTCTGTCTGTAAAACTCTATACACTCCTCAACTTACCAAAGAGAACACCTTCTGAAGTTTTCATTTTGGGAGATAAAATTGAGGTTCTCTCCTCCCTCGTGTGTTTCAGCCTCAGAGACCCACTGGGAGGAGGGTGAATAGGGACAGTTCTCATCTGTCCTATCAGGCGGCTGTGAGTTGGAATCAAATCAGCGACAGTAAGTTTTGAGATGTTTCCATTTCAAAAAATCATCACACATCAAAATGTGGTGTCAATGCTTTCCTGTTGCTGAGTCCTTTGAAAAGTCTAGGGGATAGCAAGGATTAAGCACATCCCAGGAATGGCCAGAGCACAGGCTTCCTATTCCATGCCCTCCCCCCACTCCCTTCCCCTTCCAGTTCCCCCAGACGTGAGCTTCCATCTCCCACCCATAGGTGATGCCCCTTCACCCCTCAACTTGTATCTTTCCAACAGAGTGCCCTTCCCAAGGAGAATGGAGGGGGAACCAGTCATCCAGTTATATTTTCCCATTCACTTACATAAAGGTGTCCTGTCATTCTATAGTTGGTGTGGCAGTCACGTACTCTGGTGCCAATTTGACTAAGAGGGTAGGGGTGGGGTCTAGCCTGTCAATCTGGAGAGAGCCAATGAGGCCTCTGTGTGGGCATGGCTTTCTCCTGGGAATTCTGGGAAGTCTCACCGTATTTTCCAACTGGAGAAGAGAGACTTGACTTGGTCTCTGGAAGTCGGTCTACCAGTAAGACAAGATGGTGGCATGCTGAGAGATCCTGAGTCCTGGAACCTGGAAGAACTGAAGGAGAAGCTACATGGGCTTGCCCTAATGGAACCAGACCTCTGGGGCCAGGGAAGCCACAGAGAGACTCCTGACAGCGCTGAGATGCTTCTGCTGCCAATGGATAATGCTGATGGCCCCTGAGCTCTGGAAATGAGGAGCCATGGGGAGATCCCCTGCCAGTGCTGGGATGCCTCCGCTGCCGCTGAATACACAAGACTCTGCACCCACTGGCCTGTGATTGTTCAGGTGTCAAAACATGTGCTTCGTAAGTCGGAAGGAGATTTTACAGACTGGTATTGGACATATGGGCTAATATCAGACTTAAGACCTTGGACTGGACTGGATTGGGAAGTTTTCTCAATGTTCTATTCATCTGTTATATAAACCTTTCCCTTATATCTATATACATGTTTATGAATTTGTTTCTCTGATCTATACTGACTAACACAGTTGGAATTGTATCTCTTAAAAGTTTTCTGCTCATGGAAGAGAAGCCTAGGAAATGTCTGCCCTGTGTAAAATTAAAACGAGGGATCATGTCCTGAAATAGAAGTTGCTCCTTCCAAATGAGTAACAGCAGACTGACCAGCTCTGTGGTTATACACCAGAGTGAGATCACATTACTAAAAACTGTTTCCACAGACCTCTATGGCTTATCTCAGACATAATTTTTCATCCCAACACTGTATGTTCTCCAAACAACAGCTGCATGTTTCAATACTTCCGCTGTCCTCTGGATAAGTCTAGCCTCTCAGAATTGGATTAGGGCAGGAGGTCCAGATGTCATGGGTGGAGAATCATCTGCTTTCCAAGTCAGGGGAATCTGAAACATCTCTACTCCTGTTCTCAAATAGCCTCTCTGGCATAACATTAAACTATGTGAGGTGTTTATTGTTGGTGGTTCTTTGAGACTTAACATTGGGACAACCCTTAACCCTGTGGCATGATTTAGAGGATCCTGAGAAGTGTGAGTGAGAGTAAACAGTACTGGCCTTCTCCTCACCTCCCTCACTTCCAGTGGGCCATAGGATTCTGTCCTCTCTGAAGCCTTCCACAAATCTGTAGACATACACAAGGGAGCTTCCAAAAAAATTGTGGGGAAAGGCCATGATCATTTCATTCCAGCTTTCTGCAAACTGCTTGATGCTTCCTCATCCTTGCCCATTAATAGAAACACTAATCCAAAGAAAAGAAGAGCTCTGACAATTAGAGCTTATTGATGTTGGGTGAAGTTATTGGCTCTGAGACAGTGTGTCTCAGGTACCAGAAACAACCAAAACAGATGCTGGACAAGAAGTTGTCAACACATGTTTTGCATGGATAGGAAAGGAATTTGAGGGTTCTCCTTTCACTCAGGAATTCTAGGTAGTTGTGTGCCTTCTGTTGAATGAGCTTACCAATCTCCTATGGAATTGTTGTTAATTCTTGCATGATTCTTTTTTACCTAACATGCAGCCACTGCTTGGTCCTTTATGGTGCTCAGAGGGCCTGGCACAAAGTAAATTTGTTGTTTTTGTTTGTAAGATTGTGAAGACAAACATGACATCTGACTTTGAAAGGGAGTACAAGAGTAAAGTGTAAATATGGAGTAGCATGGTGGAGCACTTGATTTCTGGGCTTTGGATCTGAAGAAAGAATGGACGTTTGGAGGGAGTTGGACTACTTCATTAGCTTCACTTACGACCCCACTGGGTCTGTTCTCAGGAATAATCGCTCCCAATGCTGCTGCTCCGTGAGCCTGGTTCTCTTTGATTTCCTTCTGGTCATCATTCTTCATGATTGCTCTTCTGCTTTAGGGAAAAGTAGAAAGACTTGAAAGAGTCCCAAACCACACTAAACAAACTATATAATCATTGTGGCCAGGCGACCCCTGAATTCTATTATTGCCCTCTGTGATCAGAGGAAATTCCTTAAAAGCAGAACAGAGTATAATCACAAACATGATCAAGACAAGCGCATCAAACTCATCCATAGGGTCCCTGCTGTAGCGCCCTCTTGGTGTCCTGGAAGCACAGGGAGGCAGTTACAGGACCGTGGCCCAACATTGTCCTGTGGCCCTGCAGTGCTGGGATCACATGGGAGCTTTGCATAACCAGAACATCAGGCCTCTTGGCTAACCTACTGAGTCCCAATCTGCCTTTTTTTTTTTTTTTTACAAGATCTCAAAATGACATGTGTGCTTGTCCAAGTGTGAGAGCACTGGTGTAGAGAAGAGCAGGGTCCCTGGCTAAGAGGTTTACCAGAATGAGCCCATTAAATAAAAACCACCTCCCGGGAAAGTGCACTCACCCTGCAAGTCATGAGTCCATTGGCCTCTAGGTCTGATGAGAATGTGCGATAAGCCTACAGAAACTTGGGAGGAAAACACAGGTTACAAATCACTGATCTTGGCTGAGAATCACTGATTCATGGCTGGGAGGCTTTAGTCTATTTCCATTTGTTCTACTTGTAATCACGTAATCACACTCCTTTTCTCCATCGGTGCAATTGGAACACACCAGCTGTATATTATCTTTAGATTATAGTGACATTCGAAGAATCAACCCAAACAGAAACTGCTCGGGTAAAGCAACGGTACAAACGAAGAAAATCTTATTAAAAGACATTGAGTTGGTTTCTAGTTTATACATCAAAATTCCTAGTGAACAAGTAAACTCGGAAGTTCTGTTCAGGGGAGAGTGATCCTATCTGTCATCAAACAAATGAGGCAGGAGGTGTCTTTGATATTCAAAGGCCTGGAGATATTATTTGTGTTTGAGTGCATAAAGCACACATCTTAATAGTTGGAGACATGGAAAGCAGAAAAAAAGCACGAATGCTTCCATTTCTTATGGAACGGGCAAAGGCATAGTTGGTTAACACTGCTACAAGACCTCCTCTCCAATTGGACGGAACAGCTTAAAATACACGGAACCTCAATAATGAGGAACACTATGTGCTTGTCTTGTTAATATTAAAGCTGAGTGAAAGAAATACCCTCTAATTAGAACCAAGCAATAACTGAATCATGCACTTGACAGAGAGTGAAGTTTGGGTAGCCAGGGAAGGAAGCCTCTTCCTCATAGGAATCTCAGAAAGTCATAGTAAAGGATATCCCCTCTCAGAAGGGTCACAAGGATGGGATGAGTCAACCCAGGCTCAGTAGAGCACTGATGAGACACACAATACTTCTCTGGTCCTTTTACACTTCCTCACACCCCACCATCTTGACCCCAGTTCTGGCTAGACTGGAGCATGTACATAGTTACAGACACACGGACACACGGCTAAACATGGAATCCAGGGCAGATAAACCCTCAGGAACAGAAATGGAAGTAGCGATAACAGGAGGATAGCGAAGGTAGGGGAAAGAAGGGATGAACTCCCCAGTTCATCTCCAGGGTTTGGGGTGGGGGATGAACTACAGAAACATGAGTGAAGGAAGACAGAGGTCAGTGTGAGATATGAAAATAATAATAATTTATCAAAGGTCCATGAGGGTGGAAGGGTGGAGAGGAGAAAAAGAGGCGCTTATACCAAGGGCTCAAATAGAAAGTAAGTATTTAGAAAATGATGATGGCAACATATGTACAAATATGCCTGACACAATTGATGTATGAATTGTTATAAGAGCTGTAAGAGCCCCCAATAAAATTATCTTTATAAAAGAAAAGGGAAGAAGAACAAATATTCAGACCAACCAGAAACCCACATCTTGGAATAGAGCACTTTACTCCTCTCTTAGAATGGAGACCAGAAAGTGACACTCAGTTTCAAGAAAAACAGAATTTCATGCAGCACTTCTCCCATGTGCTCAAATTGCTGACGGAGGATGAGCTGGGATCCCAGAGACTGGAGAGGCCATTGCCCAGCTCCAGAAGGTCGGAGACAAGCACAATGGAAGTCAACAGTGCTGGCTGTGTTCCAGGACCTGGTGGAGCTGAGGATGCAGGATGCTGATGATCTGCAGTGGACTGCTCCAAGCCTTCCTCCTGACACTGATGAGAGAATGGATTCTTCCCTCACCATCTGGACAGCCCTGCTGGCACCAGATGCCAGGCATAGGTCTGGATGCCATCGATGATGCCAGGCTGCTATAATCCTGTGTCTATCACCTGCTGAAGCATAACTGCTGGGGAGAGGCCCTGGACTTCATCCCTGTCCCTCCTTCCCCACGCCACCCCCTACCCCCGGAAATGTGGATGTTGGCAGATTTACTGAAAAGAGGTATAGACCCATTGCCAAGTACGAGATCACATTCTACTCCTTTTGCCTTCCTATAGCTGCTGCCACGTTCGTGGTGGGCATTGATGAGGAGAAGGCACATGTCAAGGTCTAGAGGATTCTTCTAGAGGTGGGCGAGTTTTTTCAGATCCAGGATGATTACTTGGACCCCGGTGGTGACCCCAGTGTGCCAGGAAAGGTTGGCACTGACATCCAGGACAACAAATGCAGCTGGCTGGTGGTTCTGTGCCTGCAGCAGGCCTCTCCAGAGCCACCCTGGGTCCTGCAGGAGAATTACGGGCAGAAGAAGGCAGAGGAAGTGTCGCTGATGAAGGCGACAGACATAGAGATGGAGCTTGCAGCTGCTCAAGCAGGGTGAGGGCACCAGCTCCACTGGATGACAGAATGAGCCTCTTGGAGCAGGATAGGCTGCTGCTGCCCTCCGTCTTCCTGGGGCCCGCCCACAAGATCTACATGTGGAAAAGTGACCCGAGGTTAGAGGGGAAGCCGCAATTTCTGATTGTTCAACCTTTTTTTTTTTAAAGAAGCAGCAGTATATTAAAATTTTAAAAAATGATCCTTCCGTCAATTCTGGCTCACGGCAACCCTGTAAGACCGAGAGAGCTGCCACTGCGGGTTTTTAAGGCTCTGACCTTGGCAGGAGCAGAAACCCTCATCTTCCTCCAGCACAGCGGCTGGCTGTTTGAAGTGGCTGCTACTGCAGCGAGCAGCCCAACACATAACTCCAGACGCCCCCAGGGCTGCCCGAGGGAGGCCTGAAGCAAGGTGACAAAGATGGGCCTGAACTTTGTTATTATCGATATAAAGAAGCGATGTTGTGTTTTGGATCCTCATTTTCTTCATGTGCAAAATACATAAATTCTTATGGAGTAGCTTTGTGTAAGATTTTTTTCCCCATTTATTGAGAATTTGAATTACTTCTATGTACTGTACTTCCATTTACCTATTTCCTCCTTATGTCTCTCTCTCTCTCTCTCTCTCTCTCTCTCTCTCTCTCTCTCTCTCTCTCTTGGATGAATTGGGGATCTACCTTTCTATCATGTGTAATATAAAATTACACACATCAGGAAGAAAGAAGAAGAAGCGATGCATTTGAATCATGCTGCTATCCATGAATTTGGAAAGTGCCATCGTCGGCCAACAGAGCAGACAAGTCTGTTTGGGACACTGTCCAGTGAAAATGCTCCTTCACAGCCAGGACAGGGCAATGTCTTCTCATGAATGTTGGCCTTGTTCTCAGGAGAGACCAGACCCTAGAAAAGGGTGTCGTGGTTGAGAAACAGGATGGATTGACACCATAGCTGCAACCAGGGGTCACACTCAGGAACAGCTGTGAGGATGGGGCCAGATTGAGTCATTGTTTCCTTCTGTTGTGTACAGGTCCACTGTGAAGCTGATCAGGCCAGGGACAATGAATAGCAGCAATAGCAATGTGACTTTGCTTTTATAATTTTTATCAATCAATATCTCAGGAATCCAAAGAGGAACACTGAAAAACCCATGTGTTCAATACCAAGTTCTGTCAAACGCAGCATGATTTTCCACCGCGCTGCTGGTGGTAGTTTCGAACAGTTGACCCTGAGGAGTGCAGCTCCAGATGTAACTCCTAGATCACCAGGGCTCCGCAAATGTAACATCATTTTAAATAAAATAAACTGGGTATTTGTCATTTAACTGTGTTCTTATTTTACCTATTGAAAAGTTCTTAATTTTAACCAACTAGGTATATATTGTTTTCATTTATGATTTTTTTTATTATTATGAATTAGTGTGGGACTTCACTTAATCAGATCGTGATTTTGGTATTAAACAATGTTGGCAATGCATCCACCCTCAGATGCCCCAACTACCCTTTTCCTGCATCTCTTCTCCCTGTAGTAGGGTATTATCTACCCTTTCACCAAGCTAACACCTGCTCCACCCTCTCACCTTCTCTCTCCCTCCCCTCCCATCAAAGTCTGTTGCTTAGGGTATGAAAACATAGCAATGTTCTCCTACATTTCTCCTTCTGTGGTTGACTACCTTGGCTCCGCATAATGCATATCCATTCACGTGATAGACTGGTTGGCTAGAGAAGCAAATCCAGTGGCATTCATATATGTGTAAGAAAGAGCTTTACATCACATAGTCATTATGTGTTAATAAAACATCCCAGACTGGTCCAACTCACGTCCACAAATCCGATACTAAGCCATAAGTCCCTCGTCAGACTCAGACAATTGCACGCATTGATGCAGAATGCAGGAAGATCACAGGCAGGTGGGTGCAAAGTATTGCGGATCCAAGGTCAGCAGGGCTCTACCACTTTCTGAGTGGCCAACAGGGAGGAAGGTGACTACAGAGAGAGAGACAGACAGACAGACAGAGAAAGAGACAGAGACTTGCCTCTAGAGAGCTATATATCTCAGTGGCATCTCCAAGGGAGGTCAACAGGCCATAAACTCCACCCTTACACTTTTATATATCTTCAAGTTGGCATGATTATGTCATGACCACAATCTATTCCATGAGGTGTTTCAGAGTTTTGTCATTATTGTTGATCTATAGATAGTATTTCACAGTGGTTCTATACCAAAGCTGATCTACCTGTTCTTCCACTCAGGGATATTTATGTTGTTTCCATCTTCTTGCTGCGATGCACGTGGGCAAGCTTCTTGCTTGTTCCTAGTTTCACTAGAGTGTATGTCAAGTGACTGCTGGGTCACCTGGTATTTTCGTTTGTCCAAGGAAGTCCCTCCCAGGCCACCATCCAGAGTGACTGCACAAGCGTATCATTTCAGCAGCATGGCGGGACGGTTCCAAACCCTCTGCACGCTCTCCAGCATTTGTTATCTACAGTTTGCGGTTTTCAATTTTGTTTTTCAGTAGTTTTTGTAAAAGTCGTTGTTCCACTCAAGGATAGATTAGAGTTCACAGAATTATCTCCTAGTTCTCTATTTTGTTTCTTTAACAACTAATTTAGTAAAATTATAATGAAGGCCCTCAACCAGATGGCTGCAACAAAGGCCTTGGGCAGGACCATGAGGGTGAGAGTGTCGCAGGGCTGTGCAATGTTTTGTTCAGTCAGGCATAGCGTCGCTATGGCCCAGAACCAAGTCTATGGCACCTGACAGCGACAGGGAAGATACAAGTAACCCAATAAGAAATGGACTCAAGACACGAATAGACAGTTTACTGAAGATGATGTCGAGGCAGCCAACATTCACATGAAGAAAGTTCATCCCCTGATAGTGCGAGTGCAGAAGTGAACAACCATTATGGAAATCCTTATGACACTTCCTTAAACAAATACAAATAACTTGTGATCCTCCAGCACCTTGACTTAGTATATAGCCCAAAGAAATAAAAAACAGACCTGCGGGCTGAGCCCCGGTGGTATAGTGGTTGAGTGCAGGACTGTGGCTCACTGGGATGGTGGCTCAAATCCAGCAGCTGCTCTACAGGGACAAGGCTGGGTAGTTCCCATGACCACCAGAGGGCAGTGATGTCCCCCCCCCCAAAAAAAACAGACATGCACACCTATGTTTATTGCAGCAATTCCGATAATAGCAAAAAAATGGAAACAAAAAATCCTGACTATAGAGAAGTGGATAAACAAATCTGGTGCATTCATAGAATGGAATATTGTGCATCTTTTTAAAAAATATATCAAAAGGTCTCCAAAACACCATAAAGCATGGATAAAATTAGAGAACATTACATTCAGCAAAGTAAGTCAGTTGTATCAAGATAAACATTATCGGACACCATTATTGTAAAGGAAAAAAAGAAAATTGGCTTTCACACCAAAGGGTAAGACTTTAAAGGCAATGATGAGGTCAGGCTGTGGGGAAGAGACGAGGGAAGGGGCAGGAAAGCATGGAGGGAAGGAAAGGGGAGAAGAGCAAAAAAGTATCACCTAGTATCATCTAGGGGTTTTGTGGATACTTTTACCGATTTGCTATGATGATATGGGCTGTGCAACTACATAGAGCATTCAGAGAAAAATGAATGCCTGGATATAAAAAATATAAAAAATATGGACATAAATCATGTTAATTTTCTTTAAAAGAGAAAGTAAGTGGGGTCACAGCCTTAAGATCCCTCTAGATTACTTATTCGTCGGATATAAACATTGGTCTGGGGAGCTATAATAAAAGCAGAAAAAGTCAACCTGGTGTAGACTTGGATTCTTTCCTAGAATACAAGTTGGTTTCCAAAAAAGTTTTTTTGCCTATGTTTTAAAACTTAGGAGATATATTTTGGGGCACATATGGTTTTATTGAGCAAATCTGCTTCACAAGATGTAATCAAAGTGTTGAGGAACAGGGGTGCTACCTATGAGGACTAATGTGCTCCTGACCCACGCTATTGTATTTGCAATTGCCTCATATGCAAGTGAACGTCTGACATTGAGAGAGAACTAAAAAGAATTTATGTGTTTGCATTATGCTGGCAAAGAGTATTGACAGTACCAAGGCCTGCCAGAAGAACAAATGATTCTACGTTGGAAGAAGCACAGTCACGATCTTCCTCAGAGGTCAGGAAGTTGCAACTGCCTCACGTGTTTTGGACATGTTATCGGGAAGAGACCGGTCCCTGGCAAAGGACATACTTGGAGGTAGAAGGCCAGTGCAAAAGAAGAAGACTGTTAACTGTTGACAAGATGAATGGACATCGAGGCTACAACAATGGACTCAGACATAGCAATTGCGAGAAGGGTGCCAAGCCTGGAGCGGGCAATGTTTCCCTCTGTTGTGCACAGCACTGATAGGACACAGTGGCACCTGAAAACAATGTTATGAGAACCTCCCCTTCCTGTTACCCATCTTCGTTGGACACAGATTTTTAATATAACATTCCATTTTCTTCTCTTTATGCTTATTTTTTTTTAAATCATTCTCTTGGGGGCTCATACAACTCTTATCACAATCCACACATCCATCCATGGTGTGTCAAGCACATTTGTACATTTGTTGCCCTCATCATTCTCAAATACATTCCATTTTCCTCTGTTCCACAATCAGTTCCTATTGTCCTATTTTTAGGATATTTCTCATTTTGTCAATAAACAGTATCACTGAACATTCTTGCATGTGGAACTTTGTGTCATATTTCATTAGATCCTTAGCATAAATAACTGGAATTAAAATGAACAATGTAAAGAAAGTCGACATTTTTACGGCTCCAGTTTGTTGGTTTTGCAAAATTAAACTATAGGAAGTTTACGTTAATTTAAGACTTCATCAATCAAGATGGTGGCTCATGTTGCTACATCTCAGCGCTGCACATAACTATCTAAACACAGTAAACATAAAATCACTGTTTTAAGTTGTCCTTGAAATACATTGTTTCAAGGGATTCTTTTCAAAAAGCTCATAATTTTCAATAATCATACTGAGGCAATTTGTGACATACTGATGCTTGCAGTGCTGCTGGACTCAAGCCTAGGAAACCCTACAAGACAGTGGAATTGAGACAAATAAACATGGATTCCATCTTCCACGAGAAATAAGAAGGCCCACTAAGCACTCAACATTGCCTGAACAATCTGTGGCAAGGAGAGTATTTCAGCCCCATGGAGCTATCCTCCATTGCCCATCAGCGGGACTAAGAGGAGAGGATGCGGATGGCGGAAGGCGGCGTACTAGGGAAGACTTCTGCAAACAGGGATGACAGTGGACTTTTTTCTCGATTCAAGTTATAAGTAATGCCTTGAAAGTTTGGGGGTTGGAACTAAGCCTGTTCAACCGTCCAGAGAATCAGAGGCTCCGGATCGATCCTATAAATGAGAGATCAATTTGTATGCAATTATAAAGAACACTGGTTTACAGTTAGAAAATTAGGAAAACAGTGGTTTAACTTGAATCCTCTCTTGACGGGTTCAGAATTAACTTCAGATATATACCTTGCACTTTTCTTGGCTCAGTTAGCACAGGAAAGTTACTCTATATTTGCTCTCAAAGGCGATCTGCCTGATTGTGAAGCGGACCAACTCCTGAAGATGATCAGGGTCCAACAGATGCATCGACCAAAACTTATTGGAGAAGAACTGGCACAACTGAAAGACCAGAGAGTCCAGAAAACAGAGCTGGAACAAGTCTTGGAAACAAATGATGGGCCAGGAATATTAGATGAAGATGAGGAGGAATTGCAAATGGCTCTGGCACTAAGTCGCCATGAAATCGACATGGAAAATGGGAAGCCATCTTTGCAGGGCGATTCAGCTCAGCATGCAAGGCAGTTCCAGAAATACAGCTCAAGAGACTCCCCAGACATTGGGGACAAATCTTGGTTCAGAAGAGCTGCGGAAAAGAGAGAAGCCTTTTTTAAAAGGCAGCAGCAGCAGGCGGATCTGCCAGGACCAGTGCCACATCTGAGTGAAAGGCCAACCACAAGTTCTGGAGCATTTCGCAGTGGCCCAAGTGATGCATGAGCGAAGAAGACATGCTTCAGGCGGCGGTGGCCAGGTCTTTAGATACTGCTAGAAATCATTGGAAAACGGAAGGAGAAAAACAGCGATGCCTTTTACAAAGCACTCAGATACTCATACTGTCCAGCATTGTCCTGTGTGATTACAACATAGAACTTTTTTTGTTTTTTGGTCCCCCTGCCCCGCTGGTCATTTATCAGAGAGAACAGTGTACAACAGAGAAAATAAGACTTGTGGGTGGTTTGCAGACAAAGTGATGGAGAAGTGTGAAAATACATCAGACATAGGACTACATAATCTTCCAAATACCAGAGAGGCTTTCAGCAATTAAAAGAATTTCACAGTGAAAGAAAAAAAAAAGACAGTTGAATCCTGTCTTATGTATCCCTTAAAAAAAATCTATTTGGTTGGGCACAAAAGCAACAAGAGGTATTATTACTCTAGGCCTATTGTGTTTTAAGGGAAATTAATAATTAAGATGTCTCCTTTTAAAAGTAGCATTTCAGACATAGGAAAAGGAGATGCCTATATATCATCAATATCATTTTTTGGTAAAATTCCTGTAGTCTTGATATTAGAAGTATCTGTATGAGCTAAAAAAGTATTTCATCTTAAAATATTAGAGACATATTTCCTACTTTTTCTATTACACAAGCCATAGTTAATGACCAACAGTAAACATTGCAATGACAAGACCAAATTGTGGCAATACCATTTCCTACCAATAGGAAACTGGATGGTGAAAGTGTCTAATCAAGAAAATCTACAGCCATACCACCCTGAATGCGCCCAATCTCGTCTGATCTCAGAAGCTAAGCAGATTCAGGCCTGGTTAGTACTGGATTGCAGACTGCAGAGGCTATTTAGTACGGGCCACCCAAAAATGAAAATCAAACCTGTATGACAAGCTTTTAAATATAATTTGTAGGAAAGACAAAAGAACATGTTCAATGGAACACTGGGATGCAATTGGCAAGATCCAGGCTTCACAAATTCTGCAGAGCAAATGACTTGTTTTCTTCAAAAAAATGAATTAGAAGAGTGGATAAAAAAAGAAAGAAAACATTGGAAAGGGATGGAAATAGCTACTTCATTTCATTAATACTTATTTTCTGGATTTAAAGAAGCCAATAGAAGCAAAAATATCATCAAGTAGGTCTTGTAATCTGATATTTTACACTTAGGGACAATGCTTAAAAGAAATCTAGTCCCTGACTATTTTACATATTAGCAACATACACCTGTCAGTAATGAATGCAAAGAGATGAAGCAAGAGTAACTCTGAATGTGATGTTTAGAGTAATGTGTCAACTTGACTGGGTAAAGATTCTCAGTGGTTTGGCAGTTAGACAATGAGATAATTAGACAATTTGCAATGGTGCAATTTAGCAGTTATGCAATGAGTAAGCTTTTCTCCATTTTATAATCTCATGCAATCATTCTTCATTTTTGTATACTGCCAGTTTTGCCTAACAACCTAGTGTTTAGAATTTAACCTGACTGATAAGCAGTGAGCGTACTCTTCTTAGGTCCCATGCCATTGAGTTGATTCTGACCTTTAAAGCAGAGTAGATCATGCCTTAGGGTTTCTGAAACTATAAACCTTTACAGGTATCTTTACAGCCTCACCTTTCTCCTGCAGAATGACTGGTAGGTTTGAACAACAGACCTATGGTTAACAGACCAAAATTTAACTGAATATGCCCTTATTCGCTTTCTATTATTTCTTGTTTTAAAGTAATCTAGAGCTTGCTAAAATTCCATTTATAATACAGTGAAAGAAAACAACCCTGATTCAAATGTGTTCCAATTTTAAAGAGGTCAGGATCTCCTTGTTCTGTCCAAACAACTGCCTTTCATAGATGTATAGGTTATGTATGAACACGTGTTCTGTAACTCCCACTCTTCACAATGGTACTTATCAGTTGTTACCATCTACACAATCAAATGGCTTTGTCTGGTCAATACCACATAGTGCTCTCTGCTTTCAGCCAAGGTTTACCTGACATCAGCAATGACAACCATCATTCCACAACCTCCTTTGAATCTGGCCTGATTTTTGACCACTCCTGTGTAGACATAGATACATCAGTACAGTTGCAACTATTTTTGAATAATCATCATCAAAATGTATCTTGTGTTTGATATTAATGATATTGTTAGAATATTTTGCTTTCTGTTGGGTCATCTTTGTTGCGATTTTAATATTTTTCTGACAACTGACCAGACAGATGTTTTCTCAATTTCCTAGCAGAGATAAGTGAGGACGTTGAGTGTTGTATCTGTTTTTAAAAAACATGTTAACTGATATTAAGTGGAGCCATTCCTGGAGTCTACTTTTCCACCAGTCTTCAGTACAGTCTAGCCTTCTTTCTTCAGTGCCATCAATTGTTTCTTATATTCTATGCCTTGAAATAGTTGAACATTCGTACACATACATACACACACTTTTGTTTTCTGTGCATTCAGTTTTCTCTTGATGGTTCAAGCATCATTTCATATTTTTGGCCAAAGAACCCTTTCATATCACTACTTGGTTTTCTTCAGTTGTGCTTTCACCTGAGAAACACTGAGCACATTCTTCCCTGTGGGTTTCCTAGCTCCACGTCTTTGGACATTTTGTTATAGCATGTTGTCTTCTCAAGTCACCCTGTGGAATTCCCTGTTCATCTCATTTACCACATTTCTTTCAGTCACTTAAGCTTCACTCTGCTCAGGAGCAATTTTCAGAGTCCCTTCTGGAATCCACTTTAAACTTTTCATCTTTACTATGCACACAGCTTGCCAAAAGGCATGAAAAGATGTCAATGTTCAAATAATACACCTAAGTACAAAGCACGGGCAGAAATCTCTCCTGGATGGAGAAGCCTCTCTGACACTTGCCTTTGACAAATTCCTGGGTGGCCCAAAAGACTCTATACAAGACTACACAGGATAGATCTCTACAAGACTGCACATGAAAAATCAGTGTCTTATTTTTGTTCTCATTGGCTCTTCACAGCAATAATCCTCTCTGGTGTTATTCACAAGGCAGCATCTTCAGGACACCATACATACAAATATACAACTTCTTAGAATCACAGAATCATCGTCTAAAGGATTTGAAACAGCCCCCATGAATCTTTGCTACATAGTGATAAAATTTCCGAATACAAATTATATAGTGTTGAGGCAACTTGCAAGTACACAGTCTTGCATTCCTCAATAAACTTGGCACAGGATGAAAGCCTTTAACAGTTTGTTCTTGGCCAGCTTCACTTTTATTCCCCTTGAAGCCAACTGGCCCCTCCTATGGCCTTGACCTGGGATCACGGTCCTTTTATGCTAGGCCTTCCATCCACCATCACAGATCTCCTCTGAGTTTTACTTACATTAGTTTCCTAGATCCCTTGAGGATCAGCCTTATTTAGAGCTTGGGGCTGAAATCAAGTTTTGAACAATCCAATGGAGACTGCTCTCTTTGTAGCACCTGTATGAGCTGGGAATTTTCTGATAAGCTTTCTTCCAGAGTCTGGGCATATGAGATAAGCACACTCCTATAATCAATATGTTCTGAACTTCTCTCGCATATTTAATTTTTTTCTCTGCCCATCCTTTTAGCTTGAACTTCTTTTTTTGTTGTTGTTGCTTTGGGGGCATCACTGCCCTCTGATGGTGAGAGTAGGAGGCCCAGCCTTGCTGCTGGATTTGAACCTCCAACCCAGTGGGCCGTAGTCCTGTGCACAACCACTACGCCACCAGGGCGCAACCCAACTTGAACTTCTATAGAACTTGTACGCAGTCTTCTTCCCATTCCTAATTATATTCATGTCTGGATTCCCTGCCACCACCTGCCAGTCCAAATTCAGATCTTTGAAAAGATATCCTATTGAAATGCATCCCTGAAATTGTGGACACTAACTTCCTTATTGAAGACCCTGTGGCCAAGCACAACACCCAAACTAACTGGACCTCCTGTCACGGCGTCCTTTCCAACTCATGGAAACCAGACAAAGGGCTTCTGGGATGACGCATCTTTTCAAGGGAAGACAGCCTCATCCGTTTCCTGGAAGTGATTGGTGGATTTGAACTGCTGACCTTTCTGTTGGCAGCCCCAAGTGTCAGATACAGAGCCACCTGAAAATGCTATTGCACAACATGGGGGCACATTTGTAACAGACCGAGGACAGTCATGTGTGGTGGACATTCTTGGTGAGCCACCCAAATCCCCTCGGCACCCCTCTCAAACCTCCTGACCTTGACCTACTGAACTCAGTCCCTTGACTTCTTTATGCACCCTCACATAGTCTGTCTTATTTTGCACCACATTGGTCAACATTATTATCTGTCTTACAAGTCATTTTAAATATCGACTTTGTTTTTTTTTTAAAAGATAAATTCTTACGTTTCCAAGTTTATTATGCAACATTTAAATAGTTTACATGTAAAGCTGTACATTTAAGATGTGTTTTTTTTATGTGAAAAGATTGCTTGCAAACATGTTGATGATCACAGTTTTTTATGGAATAATTTTTTTCCAAATTTTCCTCAACTCTGAATATCATGCAAAATAAATATTTTGTAACTATACATTAAGAATCTGGAGGTACATCTAGTGATTTGCTTTCTATTTTAAGATCATGTTTTGAGCTTATAATGAGAATATGGCATTTTCCTAATTTTATATTTTAAATGCAGTAGAGACAATCACATGAAAGGAAATAAAATTGTTCAAAATCCAAAATTTCCTATATTATATAGGTTGGCATAATTTTACAACTCCCTTTTTTTAACTTTTTTTTTGTGGGTATCACTGCCTCTGGTGGTCGTGGGCGCTACCCAGCCGCTGCTGGATTTGAACCACCAAGCCCGCGGGCTGCAGTTCCGCACTCAATCACTTACGCCACCGGGGCTCAGCCCAGGTTGGCATAATTTTAATGTATTTTTTCCCAGAGGACAATTGCACTAGCCCATAAAGAAAAATGCCCAGATCCCTGAGCTTGATGTTTGACAATGTCAAGTGATTTCCCCTTCACCTAATAAACTGCCTCATAATAATAATAAAACCACTGTCTTGGAGCCTATATCAATTCAAACTCTTAGTGACCCTACAGCAAAAAGCAGAATTGTCCATTGGGTGTCAAGCTGCAACCCCTCTGGAAGCAGACCGATTCTTCTTTCTCCCATGGAGCAGTGGGGGGAGCAAACCACTAACTTTTGGTTAGCTGACCCGTTGGCAAGCCACTTTACCTATTGGGCGCTACTGGCTGTCCAAAGCGGAGCATCATCTATATTCGCTAAAAACATTATATTGTATGATGAAAATAATTACAAAATAAAGCTTTGGACTATTAGCTAGTTAAGCCTTATATTTCACAAAGAGTCTCACTAGGAAATGTGAAAATATTTTTGGTGTTTCAATACTGGGTAGAAGATTTGCATTCACATATAAAAAATAAAGAGACTTTCTGTTCCCTAAGAAACTGCCTTATAATGATAGAGCTACAGTCTCAGAAACCCACAGAAGGGGTTCTACCCTGCCCTATTGGGCTGGTATGGGTCTGCATCAACCCGATGACAATGATATTGGAGAGCTGGAATCAGAGAAAAAGGTGTTCTGATGGCGCTGTTAGGCGAGCATTAGACTGCAACAGAGAGGATGGTGGTTCAAGCCTACCAGCTGTTCTTTGGGAGAGAAATGAGTGTATCTTCTCCCTTAAAGACTAATAAGAAATCTTACATCCTCAGAATCCTATGTAGAGTCACTATGAGTCAGCATCAATTCAATAAAAGTAGGTTGAAAAAAAATGGGGCTGAGCCCTGGTGGCCTTATGGTTGAGTGTGGGACTGTGGCCCACTGGCTTGGCAGTTCAAATCCAGCAGCAGCTCTCCAGGAGCAAGGCTGGGCCTCCCACTCCCACCAGAGAGCAGTGATGCCCCCTCCCCAAAAGAAGAAATAGGTTGGTTGGTTGGTTGGTTGCTTGGTTGGTAATCAGGAAAAAAGGCCTACTGACATAAGTAGATTGGACATTTAACAGAAGTCAGAACTTAATATGTGAATACCAATGAATTTTTTATTGTGTTTGAGATGTCTATTTACTGTCATAATCTAGCTATCATATTTCACATTCAGTCATTGCTAACATCACAGTTCTAAGTAAAGTCTTTAATCTAAATGGTGCTTTAAAAATGTTGAGTATATTTGATTTATAGAGCTCATTTTTTAAAAAGTAAGCTTATACCCACAAAAGAGTTGTGTTCTCTTTTCCACACTAGATTTAAAATAAAATTAATGTGGACATAAGAATTTAAAATACTTACAAGAGCCAGTTCCACGATTATTCTTAAGTTTTACTCAAATAAATTGAGTGACATTCCTATACCCACACTCCAGTGGCGCTAAAACATCAAAAATAGCAAAATATCACTGAAACTCAGCTCCCACTCACTTTTCTTTTGATAATTACTGTCATAGCACTTCTTATAACCAGCTGCTGTCTGCCTTCCAAGAGCAAAATCCTAGCAGATTTGGCATACTCTTTAGTTACAGAAATTAGATATCAGGAAAAAGCATGGAAAAAATCAAGGAAAAAAGGTGATTTCACAAAAAGACAAACAGGCTACTTTGGCAAAAGGGCCCCAGACATTCTGTCTCAAGGGGTCTGAGCACTAGAATAATTGTCAGCATGTAGTGGACCCATCTGGATTCTGGCAGAACTGTGCCACTATTTGAAGACCTTATCTTCAAACTTGTACATGCACTTGTGATTATTCAGGGGAGAAATTCTTTCTGTATCATCTACAAAATGTGACCTATGCCAACTTTAGATTAATGGAAGAAGTTAGAAAAACATGTTTTTTCTGGGCATTGATTTCAGAGGGAAATATGCTTTTCTAGATCATAATGTCTTATAATGCAAAGTGCAACACAACAAGCTTTTTTCATCTGGAAATATTTTTAAATTGACAGATATTTAAGAATACATAAGTACACATGAAGTATTAAGTGTTATTAAGTATTAAGGAGGTATTGGAAGGACAAATAAGGTCTTAAGAAGCCCGGAGTGCGTTCTGGATTTTGGTGACCCTCCCCGTGTCAGAGGAGAACTCTGTGGCATGGATTCTCATGAATGTGATCTCCATGGAGCAGACCACCAGGTCTTTCTTGCAAGGCCCTCTGGATAAGTTCAAATCACCAGTCTTCTGGATAATAGATCAGTGCTCCCTTGTTGGCTGTACTCACGACCTCAACCATTGTAATAGCTCACATTATTAATAATGTCCTCCACAAATTGAAAGCAAGAAGGCTCAATGGGGATGAATTTTGACTAGAAAATAACTGTGGGCTACATTGTCTTCAGCAATTATTTGGGCTACAAGAAGTTAAGTCCAAAGCTATGAAAAACATATCCAAAATTTTTAATAGAATTCAACGCAATTCCTATGTGGTCCAGTTTTGGTAAAATTCATGGCAAGCTGCTGAGATTAAAATATGAAAACTTGCAAAACCATTATTTTTAGTTGCAATCTTCATTCCCAGCTCAGCTTCACTAAATTTCTAAGGCCATTAACTAGGTATACATTTTTTCTTTCCTTGGCTGGTGATTTTATTGAATGAACTAGGCAAACATATCCCTAAAGCCACTATATTATGTCCTTAAATTACCAGCTAGTAAACATTGATTTCCCACTAATTACATTTTCTTTTCATTTCTCAATATCATGAATGCAGCTAGATATGTTAAAGGCACCAATGATTTGATCCTGTCTCCGATCTATTCATCACAAATATGAACCACTTGAGATAGCTCTGCTAGTTAAGAACTGCGTTTAGGGTGGGCCGTGGCACGTTTCACTGCCTTGAGGATGGTATGCAGAATGCCACAGGGTCAAGTCCTGCTCCCAGTGTGTTAAAACCTAGTGCAGCATTCTTTATGCTTTTGTTCAAATGTAAGCAATATGACACGTAACTCATATTTGACCTTGATTGGCTTCCTTTGCCCCACAGTCCTCTTTACTACTTAGAAATTCACCCCAGCTTCCACTTCCAACTCCAGTCTGAGGAGCACCCTTTGTCCTCCTGGCAGGCCACCAAATGTGCCCAGGAAAGGCCAAAACAAATAGACCCATTGACAGCCATTACAAAATGTCTGTCCCTTTGCCAAGAGCACAGTCAACTAGAAGCCCTCAGGGGGTCTCTGCGGGTGAGGTGAGTCTAACATACCAATCTCCAGACTTCTGGAGCAGTCTGCTGCTGGAACGGTTAATGCTCTTCTCCTGAGCATGAGATGTAGGGTAATTTCAGGATGACTGCTCGGGCTCCCTTACTCAGCATTCCCGGTCTCTGAGTAAATGAGGGTGACAACTCTTACTCTCCAAGCAGAGAGCAGTAGGAAAGTCAGTGGCTGCTCAGTTACACCAGCAAACCAAGTGCCCTCCAGACACTCTGGGCTATGCATTGCCAATAAAACCCCAACTACTAAAGGACTTCATTAACACAGTCAACACAGGATACTTACATATTGGTGTTCCTGTTTGGTGGATGTGTTGGTTTTGTTGATGTGTAGGTAAGAGTCAAATGGGAAAGAATTCTTCCCATTCAAATACAAATAGAAGGGCATTAAAAAAAATCATGGAAAATGAGATTAGGAGATAATGGAATTCTCCCCCAAAACTTTTGAAGCACATTCACATTTTAAAAACTCTTACATTAGTCTCCAATAAGGTGATTTTTAATGCAAAAGACCCCATATCTGTTCACCTAAGATCTCAAATACGCCATTCATCTTCTCAACTCCAAAATTCAGTAAGCCCATTCACTGTAGATATTCTTTTCTATTTCTGTTAGTTCTTAATGAAGAGGAAGGAAGAAAACAGGAAGGGAAAAAAGAAGAACTTTTGTCCTGTTTTGGCACATGGAACAAGTCCCTAACTTAGTTTAATTTTATTTAGATCTCATTTATTTTAAGGAAAAAGAAAATAGAGCATCTGAGAGTAAAACGACTATTAGAAAAATTGGATAATTAGAATAATAAGTTTATTTCATGTATTGCATACATTATAGGTATAAAATGTCTTTGCAGTGGGCAGGCCAAGAAGAGCAACACTCACATAAATATAACTCTACTATATGACTCATAATAGTCATATTGTAATCTCATAATAGCTACCAAAGGGAAGTTAAGTTATATGTCCAAATGAAAGCTTTTCCTGGATAGCATTCTTAACAAAGAACCCCCAAACAACTCAAATGTGCATTAAATGGTAAATGAATAAACTTCTGAAACATTATAATAAAAAGGAGTTAGGTACTAACTATGAGCATTAAGAGCATGAAGCTAAGTAAAAGAGGTAGACCAAAGATTGTATGACTCAATTTGTATAAAAGATCAATTTGACTGGTACTGAGGACAAGGATGAACTTTAAGCAGGCATGAAGGATATTGCTGAAATGAAGGAAAAATTGTATTGGGTATTGGTGATTTACTAAAAAGAATTGAATTGTACAGATAAAGTAGCTGAAGTCTATGACATGCAAATCATGTCCTAATAATGTTTTTTCTTCAGAGTAGAGAAGCTAATTCTATAGCTTGGCTTAATTTTAGTAGCAATTTAGGAAGACGTATTAGCTTCCAAGGTGCAATAAGTAATTAGAAAACAATCTATTTCTCATCACGATGGATGGTGTTGTTAGGGAGCATCAGTTAAGGTGCAACTCAAAGCTAGCCTAAATAGAGCAGAAGGAAATGCTGCCCAGCCCTGCACCCAGCACACCACGGCAGAACACTCAGGGAGTGCAACAGAACAGCACGGGGAGCAGACAAGGAGCTCCCTCACTATTACTCTTATATGTGAAGCCATCATTACAGTCCCTGGGTCGATCCTTCTACATTTGTGCTGCCCCTCTACTTTACCTTCCTTCGGAGGCTGGTCTCTCCTGACAGCCTATCCACTGGGTGCGAAAAAACCTCACCATCCTGGCTTCCAAGGAGCATTGTGGTTGCGCTTCTTCCAAGACAGTTCTGATTGTCCTTTTGGCAATCCATGGTGTTTTGAATCTTCTTTACCAACACCATAGTTCGATTGCAGCAGGTTTTCTTTGGTTTGTCTCATTCAAGGTTCAACCTGCACGTGCAGTTAAGATAATTGAAAACACCGGAACTACTCTGGCAGGGGCCAGATCCAATCAAGGGATCCAACTATAGAGGAGGGTAAAAGGGGGGAGCCATGGGTGGTCGAGGAACAGGGCACTTACTCACCCAAGGGGATGATGTTGTTTATATCTTCACAGGAGAGGGAGAGAGGGACCAGACTCCAACCCGTGTGCCAAGATGTAAATGCAACATACAGGCACGAAGCAGGGAATCAACAGAGAGGTCTGTGGGGTCAGTCCCACTCTCAACTACGTGGATACTGCCCTCTCCCAGGAAGAATTCACTTCAGAGGACAGCTCAGAGAGAGGAGTGCTTGATGATATTTTGGCTCAGAGAAGCCTATCCAAGAGAAGACCATGAGACACCATGTCCCTCACTGACCTATTGTGCTAAGAGGGGCAACAATGGAGACACAGTGCAGAAATTGTGATCAAGCTGACCCCACCACACTGGGGTGAAACATTCAGGGCATGCAGCAGAACAGCAAGGGGAGCAAAGTGATGAAGTCCCAAGGGAACACCAAAAATAGGCTGGGATCAGGGCATGGCACCCCATCAAACTTGACTGTGAAATATTCTTAACAGTCAACAAGCACACCTGGAAATATTTTTCAACTTTTCTTATTTTGCTGGGGATTTTTTTTGACATTGATATTGTTTTGCTTTGCTTTGTCTTACTTTTGTGCTTATGATTGTCTCTGCATGTCTATCTAGATAAGCTAGGTGGGATAATGGCAATGGAATTAATGGTTCCAGGGGGAGACTCAGGTGAGGGAGAGGTGGATGAAAAGAAGGGAGAGCCAACAAACCAAGGACAAGAGAAAAACAAGTGATCTAAAATCGATGGCAAGAAGGGCACAGGATGCCTGGTGGAGCATCAAGGGCAATGTAGCTGAGAGGAATAACCAAAACCCAAATGAAGGCCAAACATGATAGTGGGACAAAAAGAAAGTAAAAGGAAATAAAGAAGATACATTTACCATATTTTAGGGACCATAAAACAAACATGATCATAAGACACACCCAGTTTTTAGAGCAGGAAAACCAGAAAAAAAATTCTGAACCGAATAGTACCAATATATTAAAATGTCCTGGGATACCACTCCTTTGTACCATAAGATGTCCCCTGGTTTCCCACCCCCCCCCACTTTTTTTTGGGGGGGGAGAAGTGAGTCTTATGATCTGAAAAAATAATATATACGATGATAGGATAATAGGTCACTTTGTCCTCATAACCCAGCATTCTGTAATACTCAGTTTCCCTGATAGGATCATAAAAGACAAAATGGGTGCATAAGCAAATGTGGTGAAGAAAATTGATGGTGCCTGGCTATCAAATTATATAGTATCTGGGGTCTTAAAGGATTGAAGATAAACACACTGCTACCTAGCTGAGAAGCAACCAAGCCTACATGGAAGAAGCACACCAACTTGTGTGATCATGAAGTGTAGAGGGGATCAGGAATCAAAGATCCAAAACAAAAAATCATATCGATGTGAATGAGGGGGATGGTGGAGTAGAAAACCAAAGTCCATGTATAGACAATTGGACATCCCCTTACTGAAGGACCACAAGGAAAAAACAAGTTAGTTAGGATGCAGCATAGCTCAGATGAAACACACAACTTTCCTCTAGTTCTTTAATGCTTCCTACCATCCCCACTATAATGAACTCATTCTATCTTACAAATCCAGCGAGATCAAAGCATGTACACTGGTAGATACAAAAACTTGCAACACAGTGAATCTAGGACAGATAAACCACTCAGGACCAATAATGAAAGTACCAATACCAGGAGGGAAGGAAGGTGGGGGAGGGGAAATGGGGAATCAATGACAATGATAAATATATGACCACCCCCATAGGGGAATGGACAACAGAAAAGTGGGTGAAGAGAGACAGCAATCGGTGGAAGACCTGAAAAAAAATTTTGTGTGTGTGAATTATCAAGGGATCATTAGGGGGTGGAGTGGGGGATGAGTGATACTAAGGGCTCAAGTCGAAAGAGTTTGAAAATTATGATGGCAACATAGGTACAAATGTGCTTGACACAGATTATGGGTGTGTGGATTGTGATAAGAGCTGTAAGAGCCCCCAGAAAAGTTATTCTAAAAAGAAGAAAAGAAAAGAAAACACCATGACTTGTGTCAAGTGTACCTACATCCTCAAAGTAGCCTCCTGACTTTTAAACATCTTGAAGAAGTTTTGTATAGCAGGCCTACCCACTGCAGGGCATCACCTGGTGATGGAAAGGAGTATAGAAAGTCTGGTGCTCTGACAGCTGTTCCAACACAGGACTGAGTAGAATGGCCTGCAGAGTTTCCACCATGCCAATTCTTACAGAAGCTGAGTGCCACATTTCTTCCTGCAGCGTTGGTGGTGGTTTACCCATTGTTCCACAAGAAGTGTTAGTGAGAAGGATAGGATAAAACCTCATCTCCTCCCTTGCATCTAGAGAAGAGGACATGACACAGCCTTACCAAGAGGCCTCCTGGGCAGCATCGCAGGCAACAATGCAGGGAAAGATGAGGAGGCTGTGCAGAACCAGAGTCCCTGTTTCTAAAGATCCCCAAGGCAGTAAAATGAACAAACAGTAACAAGTGCCTAAGACAATGCAACAAAACCAGGAGGAAATGATTCAGGAGTCCTATTTGAGGCAAGTTTAGAATTTGACAATTTATGAAACATAAATGATCAGGGCAGAATAGGGTCCAGATATTAACCTTGGATACTTAACTTTAAGGGTACTCTTAACTAGAATGCCAAATAGAGATAAAGAAAGGAGGATTGTATTTAAAAGGTGAAAAAGAAGACTGAAGAAAGGAATTGGAGGAAGAATGGATGGAAATCCACAAAGAATGAAAGCTTTCATTGATGCAAGAGAGGGGGCTATGTTCTAGGGAATGATTGAATGCATAAAAGTAAGTGAATGCATTTGTAATTCTGAGACACTTGATCCAAGAAGCCCTGGTGCTGCTGTGGGTTGGGCAATGAGCTGCTCACTGCAAAGTTGGGAGTTTCCACTCCTCAACTTATTCCTGGGGAGAAAGACAGGGCTGTCTGGTCCCATAAAAATTCATAGCCTCAGAAACCCACAGCCATGGGTTTCCTGCCATTTCAATGTAGATGCCAAATCCCAGTAATTGATTAAATCAGTAGTTGGGCAGTCAACACCCAAGTGCATTCTAGAACATTTATTTGCTATTGGAACAGCATTAATGTAGAAATAGTCTAAAAGTGTGCAAATGCTTTTTCAAAAGAAATTCCTGATCCTTTGCTTTAAACTCTGATTAGGATATAAAATTATTCATTGGAAATATTCAAACACAATGGGCCTTTTCTAGAACACTTGGCCCTTCCAGAGCACTTAATTATGCACCCAAAGAACCTGTACATAGACCAAAAGTTCAATTGTCAGAAGAAAACAAAGATAATGAGTTGTTTACAACCAAAAAAGCTGTGTGTGAGTTAGGACTCTGTTCTTTTGCTATACTTATTCAGTTGTGTGCTGAACAAGTAATCCTAGAAGGCAGATTCTATGAAGAAGAACGCGGCACCAGGTTTGGTCATCCCCAACCAACCTGCAATAGGCAGATTGCACAACTTTGCTTGCCCAAAGAGGAGAGGAATCACTTACTGATTGTCATGGATCCAATTGTGTCCCTCCATACAAGGTGTCAACTTGGTTGGATTCTCAGTGGTTTGGCAATTATACAATGATGTCAGGTAGCCTTTGTGCTCTGATCTTCCATGCTACAATAAACTAATTGGCTATAAAACGGATTAACGGTGGATGCAGCACCGTTAAGCCCATCACAGCCTTGATCTGATATAAGAGTAAATTCCTTGCATGTGACTTGAAATATCTTTTATCATACAAGAAACAAAAGGAGAGATAAAGTTGCCATCAAGAAAGGAAGACTGAGAGCAAGGCATATCCATTAAACCCAAGATACTGAGCTGGGAATATGCTACATCCAGGAAAAGGGGAATGCCAAGAGACTTGAATGTCTCCAAAGATGTCCAGGCTTCCAGAGGTTACAAAGAGACACGGACTTGTTGAAATGAACGTCCTCCGAAACTTTGAGCCAACAGATAGGGACAGCCTTCTCCTAGAGCAGGCACTGTGCATGTGGATGTCTAGCCTCCTCAATTCAGAGAGAATACGTTTCCGCTGGTGAAAGACATCCCCTATGGTATTTCTGTCTAGAAGCCCTTGAAAATTAAGACACTGAAGAAGAGCAAGACTGCAGGCTCCAATATGGATTATAAGTGAACATAAAGAAAACAAAAACCTTCACAACTAGACCATCAAACACCACCTTGATAAATTCAGAAATGATTGACCTTATAAAAGATTTCTTGGGGCTGAGCCCCAGTGGCATAGTGGTTGTGCATGGGACTGCGGCCCATTGGATTGGAGGTTCAAATCTAGCAGCAGCTTTCCAAGAGCAAGGCTGGGCCTCCTATTCCCACCACCAGAGGACAGTGATGGCCCCCCCCCCCAAAAAAAACCCAAAACAACAACAAAAAAGATTTCTTTTGCTTGGATCTACAATGAATACTGGTGCAAACAGCCTTCAAATCAAATGACATAGTGCATTTCCTGAGTCTGTTGTAAAAGACCGCTTTCAAGTATCCAAAAGAAAGATGTCAATTAGAAGACCCAAGCCATTGCATGTTCACTCATCTCACAGCATGTGGATGCTAGATAATGAAGGAGCAGGACTCAAGAATAGCTGATGCCTTGCATGGTGATATTGGAGAATATTGACTATGCCATGGACCATCAGACGAACAGTCAAGAATCTCCTGACTGATGCTAGGATAACAAGACTTTATCTCATGTATTTTGGACCTGTTATCAGGACAGACCAATTCATGGAAAAAGACACCATGGTTGGTAAAATATAAGGGTAGAAGAGAGTAAAGCCCTCAATTAACTACAGTGAATTCATAAATAAGAAATTCAATGAATAATAGATTCAAACAAAGCAATAATTTTGAGGATGTTGCAAGAGCCAGGGTGGCATAACTGCAAGGCCAGTGGTTTGAAACCACCTGCTCATCCACAAGAGAAAGATAAATCTGCCCACTCTCATAAAGATCTAAATCTCAGAAACCCACAGGGGCAGTTCTACTCTGTGCTATAGGCTATTCGCCATGAGAGAGAGTAGGAGGAGAGGGTGCTTCTCTTGCTGTACATGGTATTACTATGGGTTGAAACCTATGCAAAGGCACCTACCAACAACATAACCAAGGCCAAGAGATGACTTACCTTGCTTCTTGTTGCTGCTGTGCTCCGATTGTGTCACGATGGGCTCTGCACTCTCTTTCAGCAATTAGCGGTTCCAATGGAAACCCCACTAGAAGAGAGAGGAGGGAATTCCCCAAGGCACATTATCATTTGGAGAACACCTGAGAAGCCTAACTGTTCTAGTAACACGGTTGTTTCCTTAAATATTTTTAGCGCCAGACATTGAAATCTGGGCAGGAAACACCTTTAAGCAATCTAGATTTAACAAAGTGCTCTCATTTCTGGGATTTTTATTTTTTTTTGTCATTTGGGCTTTGCCATGTACAAAGCTGCTAATGATCTAAATGCATTCTTTGGGTGGCAGGAAGAAATCATTCTTAGATTCTAGAATCTTACTTTTGAAGATTTATTCTAGCATTCCAATTCTAATTATTGTAAGGGATGCTTTGAAGTCAATGTAATTATTTTCATTCATTATGTGTGTATTATTTCAAGGAGAATATTTCAGTCAAACCGTAGTTCAGTTCAGAACTCCCTCTCTAAAATGGGATGTGTGCTTTCTTCTAGTGCTTTGGTTTACTTTAGAAATATTCATTTCTTCCCTAAATGAAGCCAGAGAAGCTCATTACAAACTTCAGTCTGGTACCTCAATTAGCATTGCTGTGAAAGACACACTTTTACAATGGTACATTATCTCAATTGTAATGTGTAATTAGGACTAAGTAGTTTCAGAGTCTAATTGGTTGTAAAGAAATTCATATTCAAGGGTTGAACAAATGACCACAAATGACTGACACATTTCTCTCATTTTGAATTGTATTACACGATTCCACACCTAACTTAGAAGCAGGGTAAGTGCTAAATAATATGCCTAAATATCCTCAAACAGCAAAAGACTCTTTGTGGAGCATCCCCAAGTGGGTGGCTATTTGGGGGGTGAGGGAAGAAACAAAACCCAATAATAGCCCTCTTCTTTCCTTCTTCCATGTTCATGCCTGTACTCTGCTAGTCTTTGACTCTCACTCTAAGACTCTCACCTTATCTTGAAAATATCTTGAATGTATATAGAACCAGTCATGCAGAGGTCTTTGGCATAACTACTAATGAAGGAAATGGGAAATATCTGTTTTAATCTCCTTCCACATTCCCATAGCCAAATATTTTACAGACTTAAAACAATAAAGGTTAGATCAAGGTCATCCAGTTAGAGATTAATGTTTTAATACTATATCAAATGATCCATTTATTACCTTTTTTATTAGCTTAAAGTCACACTTAGCATGTATCATAAGTCTTAAATTAATGAAACACAAGTCAGTGCCTGAATCAAGGTATCATGTCTTACAAGCAGCTTTCTTAATAAACCCATTTTCTCAGCACCTAATGCCAACCTAAAGGAATTTAAAGAACTCGGATTAGATTGCTTTCAGTAGTTCTCATTATGAGACCTACTAAATTAAATTACAAATTAAAATGCAGCTGAAATAACTGTAACTGGTACTGTTCAGGCTAATAAAAAGGTTTCATTTTCTAACACCAATCTTGGGGATATTTATTTTCATGAAAATGAGCTCTATTCACAAGTACTAATGAGACATTTATTGGCTAAAATTTGATTTTGAATTATTTTTAAGAAAATCCTAACACCAAGCTCAAAGGAGACAGAAAAGAGATTGCAATTAGTGTTATTTCAATTAGCAATCATTCATATAGTATTATTGATCTTCAATTACATGCTAGAAACTTTTGGCTGTTATGTGAACATTTAATTCTTTCCAAAATTTGGTGGGATGAAAATATTTTTCCCTTCACAAATGATGAAATTTCAGAATTCTAAGTTTTCATGTGATTTTTTCCCCATGTCTTAAGTTGACTTCTCTAGAGAAGCAAAGTTAGTTAAACTTGCCATATTTATCAAATCTAAAGTGGGGGAAAAACTAGGGTGCATCGTATGGTCCGAAGGTGTGGTAACCCAGAACATTTGTTTAAGATCCCAAGCACCTACTTACTGTTCACTGCTGTTTGCATGCTGTGGATTGCTGTGTGTTCAGGGGAAGTTCCACCTCCTGGAGACTCAATGTCTGTCAGTCAGGTCAGATGATTGGCACAGTGCATGCCTCCCCTCATTTGTTAATTATAGTGATGATGGTTCTTAACACCACTGTTGAGTTCACGCTCTTAAATAATACCATATTTTGCTTCATCTTAATAAACATTTTAGTATACTGGTACTATTTGGTTCAGAATATTTTTTTCTTTCTTTCCTGCTCTAAAAACTGGGTATGTCTTATGGCCATATGTGTCTTATGGTCCAAAAAATATGGTGTGTGTATGTGTGTGTGTGTGTGTGTGTGTGTATATATATATATATATATATATATATATATATATATATATATGTAGAGAGACACAGAGAGAGATTTATCAAGAAAATGGCTCACATAGTTGTAGAAGTTGGCAAGTTCAGGTCAATTCCATACCCATAGGTCAGTTGGAAATTTACATATCCCTGTCCTATGCCCAGAAAGAGTGACCATCTTGGAAACCCACAGGGACAGGGCCACCCTGCCCTATAGGGTTGCCATGAATTCAAACGGATTCTATAGCAGTGAGTTTGATTTATATTGTTTGAATGTTGAGAAGATCAAATATGAATTTTGAGTTTTAAAAAATTGAATGATAAAATGGTGGGAAGACTTTGCTTAGGTTTTCTTTAAAAGCTGGAGATAGCCATTTATTTTAATTAGGCTCTGGTTTTCCATGAAAATAGCTGTGCTCATATGTTGAGTGAAAATCAATAAAAATAATACTAACAGAAAACCCATAGTAATAACAATATGTTGTACTTACTACATGCTATTCTTATCCTATGTACATCATCTCATTTAACCCTCACAATAACCCATTATTACTGATAAAGGAATTGTAACCCAGAAAGGATTTTCCAAATTTACACAGTTAATAAGAGACACAATCAAAGGCAATCTGCCTCCAGAATGCAGACCCTTGAGCCACTATCCCATGTTCCTCCCTCTGGTCTATTTCAATCAACTCTGACACAGTGTATCATTTTTATCACTTATTCATTGGTATCTAAGTCCCAAACACTTAGGCTTTAACTGGTTACATAATTGAAAGCCAAATGAAATTCAATTCAACAACCAGTGTTTATTGAGAATATCACATGCCAGACGCTCTTCTGGAAGCTTAGGATATGTCAGTTACTCATGTATACTGAAGTGGCAGAAAACAGTGACAAGACCCATTTGTCTAGAATCTTGATAAAGCAGAGCTTAAGGCAAAAGCTTGATTAACTGCAATTTCTCTAGGTGTATGATTTCAATGGACTGGAGTTAGGAACAGCGCTAATGAAAGAGAACCACTGAAAGAGTCCATGGCCACCACTTTGGCCAATTAGTAATTCTATCCCATGAAAAGAGTCTGAGGAACATCTACCCAGGGGGGTAGAATTCTCTTGGTCCCCATTGGCCAAGGGTGGCCCTGGAAGACTAGCTCCTCCACACATTCAGGTTGAAAGGTTTAGTGCCCAGAAGGATCTGAAATCTCAGATAACCCAATGGTCAGAGATTTAAGTGAGATACAGCCAAGTTAACATTGGGTAAAGTTGGTCACATTCCTTAACCACTGGTTATGCTATGGCAAGTAAGGTGAACAGGACTTAAATTGGTGCACAAGAGATCATCAAAATGACAATGGACATAATAGTCAGTGATAAATGTTATTGGTTAAAAAAATTATGCCGATTAAAGATGGTTGGGAATGGTGAAGGTTGAAGAAATAGGTTGCAACTTTAAACCATTGGTCAGAATAGGCCTCATTAAGAGGGAGGTATTTGAGAAATGAGTTGAAGAAGATGAAGAAGTAAGGCAGGTACATATCTGAAACTTTAGTAAAAATCATGTTAATTCTACCAAGCATTTAAAATAAAGAACAAATGTGAAGGCCCTTAGTCACCCTTCAGGTCTGAAACTCAATTCACTGCAGAGATAGGATCATCAGTCATCAAAGATCAAAAGGGCAGTTTTTACCCAAAGCAAAGTGCAGAGGGTTAGGAATAGAGAAGACAGGGAAACCAGAAACACTGGGAAGATAGTTGAATAAATAATAGGCCATTAAGGAATTGCAATGTGTAAGCTGAAACAAAATATGTATGAATTATTGAGGGTAAAACTGATGACCTACACTCTGCACAGCTTCACATAATTCATACATACACATAAAAGATAAAGAGAAGTATAATGAATAGATCGTGTCCTGTGATTTCTCTAACTTCAAAGTCTCTATTTGGGGAAGGTTTTGTTAGCTAAATTTTATTAAATGGAACTTTAGTTTGGTTTTTAGGCATCATATTGACTTCTGTCAATTCATTCTACTTTCAGTTTCTCTTGTGTAAAATAAGGCCAAGCTTCGAGTATTCTTAGATAAGAAGTTGAAATAAATGATGACAATATAAAAAAATGTGTGTCCAACTGAAACTTCTACCTCTACTTCTAGACCTATAGACCTAATTGTTGACTTACTATCGACACATGGGTATGACATTTCAAACTTACCACATATAAAATTGAACTCCCAAATCTTCCTCACCTCAAACTTACTCACTGTGGCAGTCATGTACTTATGTTAATTTTATAATTGAAATGTAGGTGTGGAGTCTAGCCTGTTAATCTGGAGATAGCCATTGAGGCCTCTATGTGGGCATGGCTTTCTCCTGAGATTTCTGGGAAATCTCACGATATTTCCCTCGTGAAGATGAGAAGCTATCTCCCTGGTTGTTGGGAGTTAGTTCTCAGAGACGATGAATGACGGAAAAGACAAGATGGCAGCGTCCGAGAAGCTGGAGGAGCTGGCAGAGAGACCACACGGCTTTGCCCTGATGGAGCCAGACCTCTGAAGCTGGAGCAGCCACATGAAGATGTCTGTCAGCAATGAGTTGCTTCTACCACCATGGAATGCTGCTGATGGACCCTAAACCTGGAAGCAAGGAGCCATGAGGAGACCCCTATCAGCGCTGGGACTCTGCACCCACTGACCTGTGACTTCGTGAGTCAGAAGTTGACTTTATAGACTGATTTTGGGCATATGGGTTAATATCGGACTTATGACTGGGCTCAATGTCCTGTTCCTCTTGTTTATAAACCTTTTCCTTATATCTATATAAGGATATGAAATTTGTTCCTCTAGTCTACCCAGATTAACACACTCACTTTAGGAGGACTCCATGTTTTCAGTTTACTGGAACCAAAGTCTCTATGCCATTCCTTACCTTATCTTTCTTGCTTTTATTGACGAGATCTGGTTTATCAGGAAAACCAGTGTGGCACCAGTGTGCAAATATTTGGGCAACAAAGGAGCAATGATGCTGACAACTTTTGTAAAAATTTAATCTCTAGATTAGTTCTACTTTGTCCTACAGGGTCACCATGAGTCAATGGCAGTGTGCATATGTGTGTGTGTGTGTTGTTGATGATGATGATGACAAGTGTGTGGCTGATAAGCTAAGGGTCAGTGTTACAGAAGCCTCTCTGTTACAGACACTCCTTCCAAAATGACTTAAAGCTTTGTAAACGGTGATGGGAAGGTCTACTCTGTCCTACGTGGTTTCTATGAGTTGCAACTGGCAATTGTCGGTTTTCTTTAAAAGCAGGAAAGACACTTATTTTAATTGGGCTAGGACTTTCATGAAAATAGCTGTACTCATATATTGAGTAACATCACTAATAATAATAGAAAAATCTCTAATTATAATAATAAACATATGCTTTGATTACTACATGTTATTCATACTCTGGCATAGACTGGCAGTGGGTTTGGTTTAAGTTGACACTCTTATCAAATTTGGATGTTTCCAACTTCAAAATACAAGCATGAGTTAACTTCTTCCTCACACTTAAAACCTTGATCCAAAGTAGCATCTTTTCTCATCTGTATTCCTATAATATCTTTCCCCTTCCCCCCCCCCTCTTCACTGCAGACAGACCTTTAACATTTGCTGCAGATAATGTCATTCCATGCTCAAAAAACTCTAGAAGCATCCAGAGTACAAGCCTTCCTGACACACCTACAGCAGAAGCCAAAGTCTAACTCCTATCCACAAGATCCTAGGAAGTCTGTCTTCTCTTTACCAGCCCAGTCTTCTCTCTTACTCCTCTCTTGTGTCCAGAAACACATCTTACCCATAAGCCTTCAAATTTATCTTTCCCTGCCTGAAATATCTTCTCATGTGGTTATATAACTAGCACTTTGAGTTCCGTAAAATTTGCCTCAAAAGTTACTTCCTCAGTGAGTTTTTACCCCTGAATTGAGAGCAAAAAACCTCATTTCATACACTCTCAAGTGTCTGTCGCCACTTCCTTTTTCCCTTAGTATTGATCACTATTCAATATTTTCATCCACTATTTTCACCAATCTGTTACTTTGTTGCATTGTCGTGTGTTGCATGTTGTTATGCCACCAATATTTCAAATACTAGCAAAATGGTATAGCAGTTCATATATTGGACTGCCAACTGCAAAATCATCAGTTCAAACCCACAAGCTGATTCATGGGAGTAAGAGAAGGCTTTCTGTTTCTGTAAAGATTGAAGCCCTAAAAAAAAAAAAAAAAGATGAATGCCTTGAAAACTGAAAGAGCAGCCCTACTACTCTGTCCTATGAGTTAGAATTGACTCAATGGCAATCAGTTTTAAATTTAGAGAATCATCCGTGGTAAATAATTTGAGGGCGCTTCCAAACTAAGACATACTAAGGAAAACGCCCCACAATTGACTTCCAAAAAAGTGGAGGAATGCCTTACGGGTTACACCGGACTAGTACATTGTTTGGTTCTAGAAGATGGGCTGCTCGATTGGACCCAAAAGCCAAACCACACTCACTGCCATCTAATCGATATGGACTCATAGCAACCCCAGGGGAGCGACCAGGACTGCCCTTGGGAGTTTCTCACAGTGTAGCCTTCCCTTGCGAGCAGCCCCAGTGGCTTGAAACTGCTGTTCCCACAGGGAGCAGCCCAGAGCGAACTATCATGCACCTAGGGCTCCAAGCACTCCACAGGCGACGGTTCCATGAAAGTGAACTAACGCACGCGAATGATCATGAAGGAAGACGCGGTTGTCATAGGGATTTGTATGAGTTCAAATCCACCCGATGGCAATTAACAGCACAGTACTCTTTTATCTCGGCCTTTGTTAATGTTTCTAATATGCTCCTATTCATCATGTTAATTTTCTGCCACTAGCATATCAGCACATGACTATGCAGACATATAATACACACTCTTTTTTCCTTCTTAATGAAAGGATAAACACATGTTTTCAGAGGTAGTTTGGTTCTGCATGATCAGGTTCTTTGAATCAGAGTTGACTCTATGCAAGTGAGTTTATCAGCATCAGCAGATTGGTGAATGGGAGGATAAAAACTAAAAATAATGTTACCTTCCAGAAAGATGACAATGAAAATAATAGAACATCTATTTTAAAAATAGTCACCAGAAAAAGATGTGTATATACTTATGCTTTAATATGTATCTGAAGAATATATTATATATTTAATATGTGTATATATAATGTGAATATAGGGTGTATATATATATGTATAGAAAGAGAGAGAGAGAGAGATTGAGAGAGAGAGAGTTTAGTCTACTTTCTTTTTTCAGGTTATCAGGAAAATCAAGTCAGACTTCCCTCCTTATTAAGAATGCAATCAACCAATACCGAAAGCAAGACTTGCTTTTCCAAAAGATGCACAAATCAAATTTATCATGTAGCATCAGGTAAATAGTAAAACTCTAGGTATCATTTAATAAACATAATATATATGAATGAAAGTATATTCTAGGAAGACAATATAAATTATGTTGCTTTAATTTTATGCCAGATTCCTCCTTTAACTCTATTGTCTATCTGGAAAAACTATGTCATGAATCTGTATCAGGATCTCAAATTTTGTCTTGATCATGTAATACAAGAACATAACCTGCTGCTTGTTGAATCTAATAGTGATTGTTGAGGAGAAGAAATGAGTTATATCCTGTTGTTTTTCTTTGTCGGGAACTGATTAAAAGGGATTTCCTGGTTAAGTAATTAAGCTAATGCCCTACCAATTACTTACATTATAGACAAGAGCATAAGACCCACGGGGGGAAATTGATGGCCATGAAAATGCACTGACTAATTGAGGAAATGGTGTGGGGACCACATCTGGCTTCCTCCAAGTTCAAGAGAAAGGGAAACCCAACTTCCAAGACTGATAGCTAAAGGCAGAGATCAGATGAGTCCCTACCCTCCATCCTTTTTTTAAAAATTTTTAAATCATTTTATTGGAGGTTCATTGAGCTCATCATGATCAATACATATGTCAATTGTATGCAGTCCACTTTGGACATTTGTTGCCATCATCATTCTCAAAACATTCTCCTTCCACTTAGGCCCCCAGTATCAGCTTCCCATATTTCCCCTTCCTTCCCCTCTCCCCTCCCCCATTAACCCTTAATAACTTACAAATTATCATTATTTTGTCATATTGTACACTGTCTGGTGTGTCCCTTCACCCACTCCCCTGCTGTTCATACCCCAGGGAGGAGGTTCTATGTAGATCCCTGCAATTGATTCCCCCTTTCTACTCCACCTTCCCTCCACCCTTCCAGTATCACCACTCTCACCACTGGTCCTGAAGGAATCCTCTGTCCTGAATTCCCAATGATATTCATTTTTTCCCCAATGATTTTTATTTTTTTTAACCTTAATCAGATACCAACCATTCTTCCCACAGCATTCAGCTTGTCTGCTAGGTTTGATTACCCACTGCGATGATCTCATAAACAAAATTCACCGTTACGGGGTCTTACTAGGGAAATTAACCTGTTCCACAAGCCAGGATCAGAAAACATTAAGTATGCAGTCATTGGTCCACAGTCCCAAAGTCTTCTCGGGCAGCAGTCAGGTTTCTTTGGCCCTCTGTCTCTCTGCCATGAAGTTCTTTGGTCTCTGCTTTTGTTGGCCAGCAAACAGACCTGCCACTCTTCCCCCTGCCTCATGGTCTCAACACCAGTCCTCTCTGCTTTGTCTCATAGCCTCTGTGCCACAGCCTCTGCTGCCTCCACAGGTGCAGGCAGGGATGTCACACCGCTGCACAGTGTCATTTCCTTTGTGCCAGTAATTCTCCTCCTATGTCTCAGGTAGCTCTCTTTTACACATGAGAATATCAAAACAGAACAGTCCCTGAGCTAGAGTCCTCTGCCTTTTATGTGTGGTCCCACTCAACCACTGGATGGGAGTCCCAGAGAAATAGATAGAAGAATACTATGTAATTAATTTCATTTTACCACAATAACCAAGGCCCAATTTCTATCTATCTAATAAAATAAGACAGGCAAGATCATTAAAATGTCACTGAAAATATATGATCATATCTAGATAGTCAAACAATTTAAGGTATTTTAACTGGTTTTAATGGGAACATAAAAATTAATGACATTCAAAAAAAATGACATTCTATAAGAAACTGAGAAGTAAAGTCTTATACACACACATATAGCATTCTTTCTGCCATGTGCAGTTTACTAAAGCTAGCTAGAGCATTTGGCTCTCTGAAAAATATATTTCAATTTTTTCTCATTGTCATTATTTCCTCTCTACATGTTGTTCCTACTAACCACATTTTATGCTTGTTCCCCATTCTTCAGTTCTGGTGTGTGCCATCCGACACATTGAGACTCCATGTGAGAGACTTAAAGGTGCCTCATAGGAGTTTTCGCTTTAAATTTAAAGTCTTCACTTCACATTTCATTTTTAAGCATTTTTAAAGTCTTATCAGTTTTATTGTCCTATACTCCAGATAGTATACAATTTGGTGGTTTAAGCATACAAAAAGAATGGTGCAAAAATAAATTTTAAAGTTCAAAAATAAATAAATAAAAAAGAATTGTGCAATCATCGCCACAATTAATTTTACTTTTTTCATTTCTGTAAAGAATGAAGTTGGGAACGGCATCTGAATTGCCTTGTATTGTTGATAGCTTGCGTTAGCTAGTAACCACGTTTTCACATTATCTTCCTATTTGTGAACACACAGCATTCGTCCATTTGTCTAAGTCTCTTTGTTCCCACATAATAATATTCTGTAGTTGTCTTTGTGTAGGTTCTATGTTTCTCTGGCTAGGTTTATGTCTTCGTATTTGATCTTTGTGTGGGTAATGGAAATTGTATCATTTTCCAGGTATCTTTTTCAGAGTTCTTTTCTAGATATTTAGGAATGCAATTGCTATCTGTTAATCTTCTATTTTACTTTACCAAATCCCTCAATATTTTCCAACAATCTTTCTATGGAATTTTTTGGGTTTTCTACATATAAAATCATGTCATCTGCAAATAGGAAAAATTTTATATTTCTTTGCCCAGTTGTATTCCTTCTGTTTGCTTTTGTTGTTGTCTAATGGTTCTGGCTGTGACTTCCAGCATGATGTCAAATAAGAGTGGTAGTAAGGTACATCCATGTCTAGTTCTAGAAAATGTTTTCAGCTTTTCACATTTTTTAATGACATATTTGCTTTTTAGCTCCTTAAAGAGAAAATTTTCCCAATGGCATGAATATACCATTTTATTTCTTCTTATTGTTAATACTAGACATAATTCACTTGTCATACATGCAATAGTCTGATCATACCTAGAATAGTTTTTAGTATTGAATGTGATCTTGATTGTTGGTCTTTTGTAGACAGCCTTTATTATGTTGACAAAATTCCCTTCTGTTCCTGTTTTGTTAAGTATTTTTTATCGAAATGGATACTGAGTATTGTCAGATGCCTTTTCTGCATCTATTGATATGATCATTTGGTTTTTATTCTTTGTCTTGTTTACTTGGTGGAATAAACTGGTGGCATTTCTAATACTGAACCACTCTTGCCTGGCTAGGGTAAATCTCACTTGACCCTGGTAAATTATTTTTCGATAGGTGTTGGATACTTAGGGCCAGAATATTGTTGAGAATTTTTGCACTTGTGTTGATAAAAGAAATTGGTCTGTGGTCTTTTGTCTTTATTGGGTCTTTGCCTGGGTTTGGAGTCAAGGTTATTCACTCTCCCCTCACATCAAAAAGACAAATCAATGAGCACCATCTTGATCTTTGCTTTCACTTTACAAGTTTTTCTTGGGTGAGGTGACGATGGCATCTTCCATTGGCTTGGTTGATGTTTGCTTTCGGGGTTGTAAGAATAGCACCCTGTCTCGTCACCAGTAATGGCACTGGGGAGAAAGTCTGGGTCACTTTGGAGCTTTCTTTCAAAGCACGGCATGTTTCCACTAGACGCTATTTTTCCTACTCAGTCAGAGTCTGAGACACAAATTTCACAGTGACACTTCTCATTCCCAATTATTCCATTAAATTCACTCAACCAAGCTTCAATATAGTACAAATAACATCCCTATCTCTTCAATGGTTCATCATCAGTCTTTCAGCACAAGTACATGAATTTTGTCAACTTTTTTGTCTGTTCAGGAAGTTACCAAATATCCAGAATGAAGTTTTTCATCACCTTTTTTGAAATAAGAAAACCACTTATACAATAGACTTTTCCCCATATTGTTGTCTTGTAAGCTATGTTCAACATCACATTTCTGATATTTTTCCCAAGCTGAAAACAAAATTTCGCAGCTGTATACTGTTCTTTTAAGTTGTCCATAATGCAAAATGAAGTGTGTGCGAAGCTGCTTTCATGAAAAAAATCACTGTGATGAGAGAGATTCTTTCCAGGTGACACCACAGGATGCAATAATTCAGAGCAAGTTACTGGATAAATGAGTGCTATGAAAGCTCTGCCCTGTAAAGCTTTTTTACAGTTTCTTTTTTTTGGGGGGGAGGGGCTTCCCCCTCATATACCAAGATTATTGAACTGTCAGTAGGCGGAGCAACATGTACTCACTACTACAATGCCCTACTTGCTATATTAAGATATGATTTATTTTGGTGGTCTTGTGACTGACATTGTCATTGAATAGTATTGTAAGAATCGTCTGAACACTAATTCCCATTGTTTGTGTAAATAGCATCCAGGCATATAAGTATTTACTCTGTACAAGTGAATAATCAAGATATTGTGAAATGTAGTTAGCCAACATTTGTTCAAGCTCTCTCTCTCTCTCTCTCTCTCATGTTTTAAAATTAGTACAAATCAAGGACATTGCAAACAGAAGGTTCTTATGCTCCAGACAGATGATCAATATGATTCTCTATCATAAATTAGCAAGGGTATTTCTAAGGTGAACCAGAGGCAAATGAAAAAGCATAGATGCAGGGATAGATTTGGGGGTTCCACTGAATCTCAACTTCAATCTAACAACAATTCATTTGTCTTGCTCAAACCTTGCCCATGTGAAGGAAATACAGAGAATAGGGGTGCAATAACTGGATGTGGTGAAGAAATTAGATGGCACCCAGCTGTCAGATATATGTTAGTCTGGGTGGACTAAAGGAACAAATTTCAGAGACACGCATACAGGTATAAGGAAAGGGTTTATATACAAAAGAAATGTGACCCTAAGAAGGCATCCCAATCCAGTCCAGTGCAAAGTCATAAGTCCAATAATAACCCATATGCCCGAAATCAGGCTATAAAGTCTGCTTCCAACTCAGGAAGTCACAGGTCAGTGGGTGCAAAATTCTGGCGCTGGCAGGGGTCTCCCCATGGCTCCTCGCTTCCAGGGCTCAGGTGCATCAACAGCATGCCACTCAGAGCTTCAGAAGTCTGTCTTCATCAGGGCAAAGCCGTGTGGTCTCTCCACCGGCTACTCCAGCCTCCCAGCCACCGCCATTCTGTGTTGCCTGTGGTTAATCATCTCTCTGAAACTAACTCCCAACAACTGGGGAACATAGCTTCTCATCTTCACGAGGGAAATACCGCGAGATTTCCCAGGAGTCTCAGGTGAAAGCCATGCCCACACAGAGGCCTCATCGGCTACTCAATGGCTATCTCTAGATTAACAGGCCAGACTCCACCCCTACATTTCAATTATAAAATTAACATAAGCACATGACTGCCACAAGATAGAATAACATCTGGGGTCTTTAAATCTTGTTTCCAAACAAACAGCCAGTTAAGAGAGATGTCAATTCAGTCCACATAGAAGCACACTGATATCCATGATCCAAAGATTGAAAATAATATAATCCAAATCCAAAGGATGGCATAGTACCAGAGCTTAAATTGTGAGAATCTGGTGTGCATAAGCCTAAGGATGACAGTGGAAGCCCCAAACATTTGCAGGATCTACTCCAGAGAACAAGCCTTCCATGGCTTCCCTCTAACCATAATTGAGGCAGGAGGATGATCTGGCTATCAGAGAGAGTGTATGGAAGAGACAATTACAGTAGATGAAAGTTATCAACCTGACTTGAACAGCTAAAAGCTTGTCACTTGATCACCCTTCTCCTACATTTTGGGCCTGATGTGGCTTTTAACTTTTTTTGTACTTTGTTTTTCATATTAGGGTTTATCACTATTGTATCATTGCCATTCTTCACTCTCTGTTATGTGTTTTTAGGTGTTTCGTTTTGTAATTGAAATCCAAGACAAGTGGAGACAACAGCTGGAGTAAAGGTTCCTGGAGGTTTCAGGAGAGGAGAAGGTGGTAAGGGCGAATGGATGCCAAGGAGTTCAAGAAGGAAGCAAATGTTCAAAAACAGATTTTTATGAACAATTGTACAACAGAACTTGATATGATGGGACTATGAGATGACATAATATCTGGAGCAGCTCCTAATAAAATGGTCTGAGAAGAAAAAAGAAAAAATTAATTCAAACACTTATTTCTTTAATGCAACAATGACTGGTACTGAATGAAAAAGTCAGAACTAGCAATGAATTACTGACTTAAAAATAGGGTGGCAAGTTTATGACGAGTAAAAGAAAATTGTCTTAGTATGTAGTAGTTACAACTTGCAATGTTAATTAACCGTACAATTCTCCTTGTTAGTATCAGCCTATCTTGAGGTGTTTACGGTTAAGCAAGTAATTAGGCCAGAAAACCAACTTCTATGAAAACACAATTCTATAGACCTGAGCAGTGATGTGTTCTTCTGTGAATAGGAGAATTGTGGGTAGGAACTACACTGCAGCACCTATCAACAGGAAAATAGGGAATTTCAAGTTGCATCTCTGTTATGCCAGCTATTTTCAAATTTTATTTTATTTTATTTTATTGTGAGACTATGAGATCGACTCCAAGACATTCATTTTAACAGAGCTTGCCTATAATATCTCTTTGGTTAAGATCTTTTTTTTTTTCAAGGTCCCAAAAAACGATATCAGAGCCAAGGAGAGCCATCATTTGTGGCCTCTAAACTGCAGAACAAATATCACACCAATTTTATGGGACTGTTTTATGGGCATTGGTTTCACCTATGAAGTACAACCTTTGTTCCAGCAAGGCAGGCTTGTCAGAACTGATAGAATGAGATTTGTTCTCCAGTTTGACACTTTCAGAGATGTTTTTGGTGGCATAATGTGTCCAATTATATCCCAGTAAATTGGAAGACAGATTCTTATTAAAGCTATGTAAATGTCTGTACTGTCAATTCAAAAGGGTGGAGCATACACACCGTCTCAGGGAAATGTTCTTACCTGAAACCGCAGTAACAAAAGGTTAACATTTCAAGATGTTTCACTTTAAATTGTAAAAATAGAGCAATCTACTAAGTTGAGAGCTAAAAGATCAATGGAGAAAATGGTCTCCTTGCTGTACATTTGGCATGGCACACATCTGACTTCATGGGCTTAAAGACTCCAAGTTGTTCTTGTTTGATTTCTTTCGTCACTTCATCTTTCTATGCCTCGCTGTGTGTGTGTGTGTGTGTGTGCATATTGTTATCTCTGCAGGTCTATCTAGATAAGAAAGGCTGGATAAACAGTCTGGAGGAGAAAACAATGAGACCAATGGTTCCAGGGGAAAGAGCGGGGAGGTGGGAGGAAGGAGGCGGTGTTGACCAACCTAGGGACAAAAGAACAAGTGATCCAAAATCAGTGGCAAGGAAACTGTGAGAGGCCTGGTAGGGATTGATCAAGGGTAATGTAACTGAAACCCAGATGATGGCTGAGCGTGATAGTGGACAAGAGGAAAGTAAAAGGAAATAGAGGAAAGAACTAGGAGACAAAGAGAATTGATAGAGGCCTAAATATAGGCATGTAAGTAGGTAAATATGTTTATATATGGTGATGGGAAAATAGATCAACATGTATATATTTATAGGGTTAGTATTAAGATAGCAGATGGAAATTGGGCCTCCACTCAAGTATTTCCTCAATGCAAGAACACTTTGTTCTATTAAATTGGCATTCCATGATGCTCACCTCCCCCACATAATCACTGCACACAAAAGTGTACATAAGTAACGGTGGTGTAGAACGCTAATGGTGCTCAGCTATCAAAAGATAAAGCATCTGGGGAGGAGACATTAAAAAGGGGGGACGGAACAAACAAACAAAAAAAGATATAGCACCTTGGGTCTTAAAAGCTGGAAAGTAAAAAAAAAAGGTCATTTAGGTCAGAAGTAACAAAGCCTACATGGAAGAAGCACACCAGACTGGTGTCGAAGGGATGTAAAAATTACATCATTATAAATGAGGGGGAGTAACGATTGAGGACCCAAACCCCGTTTGTAGGTGATGGGACATAATCTAACAGAAGGGTGATAGGGAAGAGATGAGTCTGTCAGGGTACAATGTAGCCACAATAAAACATAGAACTTCCCTCTAGTTCTTGAATGCTTCCTCCCCCCACTATCATAATCCCACTTCTACTTTACAAATATGACTAGACCAGAGGATGTACACTGGAACTGATAGAACCCGGAAACAAAGGGAACCCAGGAGAGATGGTCCCTTTAGGACCAGTAGTGAAAATGGTGGTACCAGGAGGGTGAAGGGAAAGTGGAGTAGAAAAGGGGAACGAATTACAAGAATCCACATATAACCTCCTCCCTGAAGTACAGACAACAGGGAAGTGGGTGAAGGGAGACATTACAAAATAATAATAATTTATAAATTATCAAGGGTTTATGGAGAGGGGGGAGTGGGGAGGGAGGGAGAAAATGAGGAGCTGATACCAAAGGCTTAAGTAGAAAGCAAATGTTTTGAGAATTATGAGGGCAACAAATGTACAAATGTGCTTGACAAACAAAGGATGATTGTATAAGAGTAGACAAACAATGGATGATTGTGATAAGAGTAGTATGAATCCCCAATAAAGTGATTTAGAAAAAAGAGTCCAAGAATCAAATCTCTCTGATACCTGGAGGAGTTACAGCTTTGAAGACATCAGTGATCAATGTCCATGATCCAGAAATGTCTGCATTTGGGGTGAGGGTTTACAGTAGAGATGGTAGGTAGCTCCGCTTCCCCCCGCCCCCCAGCTCCATCTAAAGTTTCTTCAAAGGTCTTAGAATCTATGAGAGAACGAGCTAGAATTGAGCAACAACATGATGATAAGTGAACTCGTGCTAAAGAGTTCCACTTCGACCCCCAAGAAACTCAAGAAAACTTTGTGCGATCATATGAAAATCAAAAACTACTGCCTTAGCAAAGAGGAACTCGTTAGTAAAATATAGGCCTTTAATTGTACATGACCTTTGTGCCAGGACTGGTCAGTCAAGTGAAAGAAGTAGCGATAGTTGAGAGAAAGAGCTTGAATCATCTGTGAAATGTTAGACTTAATGAAAAAGCAAACCTGCACTGATATTTTTGAAAATGTCATTTAAAAATTTTTAAATTCAGAATGCTTGTAAGCATTTCACCACCAGTATGTTTTTGTGTTTCTTTAGTTTGCTTTGAGGAATCACAAATATTTTATTTTAAGCAACAACAAAAGTCAGTGGAAGCTTTCAGAAGGCATTTTAATTTTTTCCCTTCACTCAAGACACAAAGGGATGAGGATGGGACAATGAGTGACAGTGATTCTTTATCTGATAGGTCTTCATTCATCACTAACCAAATTAGGAGTGACCCATAATTAATAACTAAGTAAATTAAAATCTGGTAGTTTTCTTTGTTTGTTTGTCTTTATGGGTCCATGATTGGCTCAGCAGATGAAGGGAATGTTTCTCAAAATGTTTTTTTGGTGAAAGAATACTGTGATGCTGCTTCATTTTGGAGGATTCTTCGCAGTTTTGATCCCCTGGGTTTGACATATAATTTGGGGAGATTTTTGTTACCAGGGCCTCCCTGCATAGTTCACCACTTGCATTAATGAGAAGGAGAATATCTCATGTCCACACAGGCATCATGGCGGAAGGAAAACCACTGTACACAAAGCCCTCAGGAGCCCAGCATCACTCTCATACACATGGCACCACCCGAGTCCAAGGGGACCCACTGGATTTTTGTTTCTTGCTTTCAGGCATTAGACAGGCCAGCAAGGATAAGGGTCTTCTCTACACACTAGTACTTGGGGGCATCCACACAATATTCTCTGTCCACTGGGCCATCTCTGTTGTCTGTATTAACAATAGTTTTCATCGGCTACCACCTCAACACCCAATATAAACACATTTGCACACTAGGTACATATAAATATTCTGTTACAAATAAGTCACTACTTTTAGTTTCACTCCAACTTCCCTGATCCAAATCGACAGTTTTCAAGGGTGTTGGAAGCATGAAAAATAAAAGTGTGTGAGACTCAGACATGGTTCAGATTCTCCTCAAGCCTCTTTGACCTTAAAATAGATATGAGGTCTTGAACACCAACCTCATTCTCAATTCTCATTTTCTCTTCTCCAACCTGCCTTCTGCCACCCTCCACAAGTGATTTTTAAAGAGAAAAGGCAGCGAGAGGCCTAGCTATACTCCATGTTGCTTTTCTTTTGAGTTCTTGCTGTTACAGTACCACCAAATCACTGTTTTCTTTTGAAAATCGAAGCAGGTAATAACAATTGCTTTTCTGGAACAGTCCCTTTACTCAGTGGAAAGGATGTCAGCTTCTGAAAGGCCAATTTTGTGGGCTTTGTTCTTTTTCCCTTGGCCAGGCCTCCTTTTTTTTTTTTCAATGTCACCATTGGATAACACCCCCCACTCACTCCCCACCACCACCACCACATTGTCCACAGGCACAAAATGCCCTACATTAGAAAAGGACAACTGTAGCTCTATTATTTTTAAAGGACTTAAACTATGCTTGAAATAATCATCTTTATTGAAAGCCCACAAGGTAAGGGTTGGCTAAAAAAAAAATGTTGTCATCTTTGCTTACAAAAATGATGTTAATAAGCATGTGCAGTGGAATTACCAGCAACAAATGATGACTCAAATAGTGCTGATAAAATGACACCGATCCACCTACAATTTCTTCCTACACTGTATTTTTATGACTGCTATCCAGAATTCATTGTGAAGGTACTCATCATGAAATAAGTGATCTAGGAGGGGTAGACGCTTCTGATAAAAGAAGATGTGGTCTTGGGCTTGCGAAATCATCATGCCTGTGCCAATTTTAACCATATTTAAAAAAAATAAATGTTTAAAGAAAGAGAATTTGACCAGGCATAATGATGTGACCATTTCATCTCTAAGAGTTAAGTAATGTAAAAAAAAAAAAAAAGAGTTAAGTAGTGAATATTCAGGTTTTGCAAGCCTATGATCTCAGTCGCAATCTTCAGCTTTCTTACTAGTGTATTATGAATAGCTCCATAGACAATATTTGAACCAATCAATGTGCCTGTGTTCTTCCAGTTAAAAAGTACTTTATGAATAACAAACAAAGCAAAACAAAAATATAGAAAATGTTGTTCGTTCAAAATAGGGTTTATCTCAGAGTTATGTCATTGAGGGGTTGCCCTCTTGAAGTTGTGCTACATGTTTTTCTGAAATCCCAGGTTGATGAAACCCAAGGAAAATCAAGTAGAACAAGGGTTTTGATGGACCAGCGTAGGCTCCCTTGGGGCCGTGGGTTGGGAGAGGGTGTTAAAAGGGAGATGATATCAAAGAGTCCAGGAAGGAAAAGAATGCTGGGAAACTGATTGTTGTAGCAATTGTACAATACTGCATCACGTGATTGAAGTACGGAATGACATATGCACTAACTCTCAATGAATAATTAATTGTAAAAAATACTTTATGATCATAATTTGAATTTCATAGAATTATATGTCATGAAATATTGCCTTTTGATATCTACCTGTCCTTTTGAAATGTATAATTCTCAGCTCCCAAAGCACACATTTTGCTGACCCCTCCCCTCTACCAAGTTGAGTGGAAGTCATCAAGTTAATTCCATCTTGTAGCCACTCAGAGGATTGTTGTCTAAGAGTTTACAGGCTCTCCCCTTCAGGGGAGTAAAGCACGACACTTCTCTTGCCCAGAGCCAGTGGTCGGTCAAGCCACTCAACTTCTGCTTAGCATAAAAGAGACCAACAGGGAAGAGTGTTGTTTTATACTGAGGCTTAGGAGTGCAGGTGATGCAGGGTGCTCTCTTATTGAACACAGTACTTGTGAAACTTCACGTCTCTTTAAAGAACTACTGCTACCTCTTACCATGCACGAATCACAGGGATACGCACTTTGGGTGTCTGTCTGCTGGGTGGATAGAACCTTCAAGGAGCGTTCAATGTGAAAAGGGGAAGAAAATAAGTAGACACACAAAGGCAGTGGAAGGCCAAAGAAAAGGAGAGACTGTAAGGAATATTTCAGTGACTCTTCCCCATCTGTCTGTAGGTCGGGGGTGGATATGGATGGGTTCTTAAACCTTCAACCTCAAGGTAATTCGCTGAGTAAAATTTGTACTTCCTACGGACCTAAATGTAAAAATAAAACCCAAACCCCAAACCATTGCCTTGGAATTGACTCCCAATCATAACAACAGAAGAGGAGAGAAAAGAGATGCCTCATAAGGTTTCTGTGGCTGTCAGTCTTTAAAGAAACAAAGTGCTATATTGTTCTCCCTTAGAGCTGTAAGGATGGAATGACTATATGCACATTAAGCACTGTCACCAGAATTCTAGTATATAAATAGTGTTAGTTATATGGGAATATTTTTACCAATGAGTGACAATATATAAATTGCTGTGTAAATATGTAAGACTTTTCATTGTATAGTGTGTATTTGAATTAGCTGTGCACATTCAACATAGTCTATCAAATACTTACAAAAACCAAATATCTAAATATTATGTCACATTTTCCCACTTCTGGCAACATTTGTGAGACATTAAACACTGAAGGAAATCTATCACAAAATATTTTTATAACACATTTATTAATAGCATTTACTTAAAAGATCCATCTTGGCATGCATGTTGTAGACATTTCAAAATATTTATCTATATTTCTACTGACATTTTTCTCTAAATTACAGAATGTAGTGAACCATTGAAAGTCTGATCAAAATCATTCATGCTAAGTTATGCAAGAGTGGTGGCAATGTTAATTATTGTAGCAGCTTAAGCATTATTTCTTTTCTTTTAAGAACTGCTTGAAATGTTCACCATGATCTTTCTGTGATATATTTTCATGAGCATAAAGTTTGAAGCATTTTCTAATTTCTCTTATGATTCCTTTTTTTCTACTCAAAGATTGTCTAAAAGTGTATTGTTTCATTTCAAAATATTTAGAATTGTCTCTAAATGTCTTGCTCTTAATTTCTAGTTTATTTCATTGAGGTTGTCATATACTCTGTTTGATTTCAAATCTCAAGTTTATTGTGGCTTATTCCTAAGCTAGTTGTGGTATATAACCTCTCGGTGAGTGTACCATAAAACCCCTACCCAACTCACTGCCATCGAGTCAACGTGGATTCAAAAGAACTCTCTTAAGCCGAGGGAGAACTGCCCCTGGGAGAGTCTGAGACTGTGAACTCTTTACTGGAGTAGAAAGCCCCGTCTTTCTCCCAAGGAGTGCCTGGTGGTTTGGAACTGCTGACCTTGCAGTTAGTAGCCCGACTCATGACCACGATGCCATCAGGGCTCCACCCTTAAAAAAAAAAAGTGTGTTTTTTGCAGCTGTTGGGCTGCTGTATGAGGACAAGGCAGTCAGAGTGGCTTATACTGTCAATGGATCATCTCTTTCTTTATTGATTTTTTTGGTCTTGTTAATTAGACTACATGTAATGAAGACATTTCCTTCCTTTCATCCCAGACACTTTTTCCTAAAGGCTGCTTGAAGAAAATAAGAAGAAATTTTAAAAAAGGAAAAGACACATCATACTAAAAATAAATACTATAACTGATTTTAGAAGGAGTTTAGAATGAAACGGAAGAAGAAATGAGTCACACACCTTCTGAAAGATGGCAGTGTGGTTTCGTGGCCTGGTTTGTTTTAGGGGGTAAGAAGGAGGCAGCTGCTCAATTCATTTTTAAACAAGGAAGTTTAAACAGCCCAAGACATTAAAGAGAATCGCATTGCCAGTCAAATCTATCCCAGTTTACAGCCAGGCAAACCATGTCCAATTCACTGACAGAAAGACAAGTTGGAAAGGTGAGTGCGAATAGAAACAGCTGCACAGAATCAGAGGGTTGGGGACAGTTTTCTCCCTCCTTTCTTTCTCCCCAGATTGAAGCAAACTATAGCCAATAGTTTATATCTTAGCCTTGCCAAGAATAAATACCTTCTCTTCAGTGCCTCTGGGAATTTAATAGACAAACGGCAGATCTGTTATAATCCTGAAGAGTTCCTTCCCTCGGGTGATACGGCAGGGCTAGTGGGGAGCTCATTTCGCGTGATCCATGGATTACTTTTGAATGATTCAGGCTCTTCTGGGTTGGTTGCTTTAATGTGATCCCTCACCATGTAAGGAGTTTTTGTGGACTTCTGGAGGAAAGAAAAGACCCACACAGATGACATCTTCTGGATCTTTGTTGGAATGGTCTAACCCCTGCACTTCTAGCCAATCATGCAACTTGATGCTTACGCCCCTTGAGTCAATGGAATGCTCTGAACTCACTGCCCCAGAGTCGATGTCTAATCAGAGTGACCCCACAGGACAGGGTAGAAGCGCCCCCATGTTTCTGAGACTGTAACTCTTCATGGGAATCGAAGGCCCTGTCTTTTCCCCTTGGAATGGTTGATGCGTTGGAATTGCTGATTTGAGGGATCACAGTGTGTTAGGCTGGTTTCTCTAGAGAAACAAAACCAGGATGCTTATGATAATATATACAAGCAGTACAGAGGGCTCAGTTCAACTCACTTTCATAAGACAGTTAATATACTGAAGGTCCTTCCCACTTTGCCTGGCTGCTGGTGCAAGGTCAAGGAATCAGACAGCAAAGTGTCTGGGGCAAGCTGGGGTGGGGGTGGGGTTGGAGTCTGCCCTCAAGCAAGCAAGGAGAGTTGGTCCACAGGCAGCAGAAAGATGAGATGTCCAGGTGTAGCAGGAGCACAGCAACTTAGTGAAGCAGGTCACGATGGAGCCTCAGGGCACCGCAAAGCACAGCACGATGACATGATCTGACAGGATCCCACAAGATTCATCATGATCCACAATCCAGGGGATGGCTCAGCTCATGGGTAGTGCAGAAGAGTTAACTTAGGCAGCAGCAGGCTGGCCAATCACCAGGGATAAAAAGGAAGATGCTTGACTCTCAGAAAGCCATTTAATCTCAATTGCCCTCCAAACAAGCCGCAACCTGATCAGCAGGCTAAATTCTACCCACATATTCCTACAGGAGTCATGTTGGCACAAAAAAAAATCCTAATTATTAGACACAGCCTAACATGTAAACATTATGCCAAGCATACCCTGCAATCTGTTTATCCTAGACACAAACAAATATAATGACCAAAAAAGAACCAACAACAAAAACAAACCCACTGCTGTTGAGTCAATTCCAAATCATAGCAATTTTATAGGACACAGAATTGCCTCTTACAATTCTGCATAACTGTAAGGCTGCATAATTCATTTATTTCTTTGGATTCTATTATATGAATAGTTCTACCCTATTGAGTATTAGACGTGGGATTATAAAGAATGAACCCTTTCAGTGTTTTCTGTCTGTCTTCTGCCTCACAGGGTTGATATGATTCAAAGTTGACCTGATGCCAATGGATTGTGTGTGTGTGTGTGTGTGTGATGAGTCCTGGTGACACAGTGGTCAGGGTGCTTAGCTACTGCCTAGAATGGTCAGAGGTTCAAACACACCATGGAAGGAAATCTGCTTCCATAAAGATTACTTATGGAAAGCCTATGGAGCAGGTCTACTCTGTCTCTATAGGATGTTAAAGTATTGGAATTGACTTGGTGGCAATATTTTATTTTGCCTTTTGAAAAGTCGATATAATTAGCATATGCAACATGTACCTTATATGCGAGTATATTTATATAAGTTATGTGGTATAAATTGACACCTATTTGAGGCTCGAATCCTGTTTGATTCATACAACCAGTAAGCTAATAACCAATAAATGTGGATAATTATTATGGAGCAGAGTATCCCAAACTACAGCTAAAATTAAACTGTTGAGAAGTTTCAGAACTATTTATGGAGTAAATATTTTTACACCCAGTGCAAATATTTGTGTTTTTAGGCATGACCTGGTTGTCTTGGTTACATAGATTATATTTCAGTGTTAATCTGTTCTCCTTGTGTGACTTGTCCTTCACATCTTGAATCATGATGATTCACAATTATGTCAAATGCTAGTAATACTACAAATTGGCAGGTACAAATCAGGGACAGTGTGACGATGATTCATTTCCACATGTACCTTGCCGACAACAAGAATTTTCTGGTGGAGCAAAGTGTTTAAGTTGGCAGAAATAAGATGTCATACTTTAGGGTCAAAAAATATCTACCTTGATTATCATTTGTATCTGTTTTGGTTGTTGCTTAAAATCCTGATAATATTATTTGGCATTAGAAAGGTCTGCTTATTAAGTTTAAAACAGTAGGTGCAAAATAATATTTGAACAACTTTGTTCTTGAGTAGATAAGAATCTCGTGTGATGTGGTTCTGCATGAAGAAAAATGATCCTAATCTCTCTGAAAAAAGGAGCGGCTTATCTCATGTGGTTGTAAGATAGCTAAACAAGTAGAATCATGTATATGTTTTTGCTCAACAATTTTTTAAAAGAGGAAATGATTAATATTACCTATTTTTATGGGAAAAATAGAATTATCAAAGAAGTGTTTGTATATACCAGGTTGTATGCTTATATTAGGAAGAACTCTTAAGTATAGCTGCAAATAGCAATCTCTTATAATTGTATAAACCCATTAATGAAATCTGGGTCATGGGTTGACAGTGAGACCAGTGTAGGTACCCCAGATCCAAGAAGTCTATATCTTACTGGCTAGCTGAGAAATGACTGGATTTCTTCTCAGAAATTTGGATACCAAATCACAGCAAATACAGAGCTGCCTAAAATTTTTCTTCAGACGATTTTCAGAATTACCCAGAGTAAAAAAATAGGAAGGACTGAGCCCCGGTGGTGTAGTGGTTGTGGGCGGGACTGCGGCCCACTGGGATGGAGGTTCAATTCCAGCAGTGGCTCCATAGGAGCAAAGGCTGGGTCTCCTACTCCCACCACCAGAGGGCAGTGATACACCCCCCCCCAAAAAAGTAGGAAGATATAGACCAGTATAGAATCACTCATTTCATGGCACAAATAAAACAGCACAATAAACATGCAATTGCAAGTTTATTTTAACACATTAAAATACGTGTTGGAAAAATATGTCATTGTGCTCCATTTTGTCTGGTGAATACGTCTTTGATTTTTAGAGGATGTATGTAAAGACAATCAGGAATTGTTGCTGAAAACACACTTGGATTTGATGGAGCAGAGATTTAAAAGACCAGTGAATAATCTGGTCTATATTTGTCTGTTCCGGGCTGTGACTCTTTTCTTGGCTAGGAAACGCTCTGACTCAGCTGCGACTATTGACATAGATTATCACCAGCTTCCCACAAAAGCATATTAGAGTACTATGCTACCCCACCCTACCTCTTGAAAAAGGGTACTAGTGGCTTATCCTTTTATATGGCAACCTTCTCTCTCTCTCTCTCTCTCTCTCTCTCTCTCTCTCTCTCTGCAGTAGAGCTGATGGCTTTTCTCATCAGTAACATCAAAGTGATAACATTAACCCTATTGTGTTTTTGAAACCATTAAGTCATATAATGTCCACTAAGTTTTGAAACAGGGCCTGTAACCTTCTAAGTCTTTAATATAGGGTAGTTGTCTTTATCCTTTCCTTGACAGAAAAACAGATGACTTGAGTTTTTTTGAAGGAGGCCTAAAGACTGCTTCTTAGGTGAATGCAAAGAAGCCACTTTGGAAGTTCTAACAATTCTGTTTTGAATTCCCCATGCCGACTGGCATCATCTATCAGAATTCATTACACATTCACATTATTCACAATCACAGGGTTCTGTCCCTACATGTGCACTCAGCTCCTTCCTGGGCCGAGTTCACACTTCTCTGACATCAGAGCTCTGTCTCTGAGTGCAGCCACAATCTTCCCACACAGACTTGGCCACAGGGGACAAGTTTGTTTTCTTGAAGGAGTCACAGCTTGCAAAATTAGTTGTACACTTAAGTTCTTATATGGAAATTCTTCATGATTGTACTGCTCTGGGCTCCCAATATGACAAGGCTCTGATACCTAGGAAATGTAGTATGACAACAGAATTGCTTTTTTCTTTCTCTATAATGCACTCTTGAACTCTCTATAATGTGCCTTGAACTCAAAAATGTATAATTTGAGGCAGAAACCAATATTTGCCTGGTTACTTCCTATCTTAACCTCAAGTTCATCTCTGTTTTAAGGGAGGAACTCTCTGCAGAGTTTGCATGGCTGCTTTTTAATATCTTTGCTAACATAGATGTGAGTTTGTGCCTTCAAAAGGTCATGTTCAGAGAAATTTTTTTAGACGGTAGTCCAGAGAACCTGGGTAGGCGGACAATCAATGAGAAAACTGAAGGAGACACAGATGAGGAAATGAAAGCCCAGAGAAGGCAAGATTCAAAACTTTATGGAGTAAATCAATTTTTATTTTTAAGGCACTTGGAAAATAAATTGCTTGTCATGTCCTCTAAGAAATATATAACAAAAATTCATTAGATGTAGGAACAGTATCATTCCATTTTCTCTCCACCACCCCACCACCCTCCCACCCCAACACACATACTCCCCACCCCCCACCCCCTCCCACCAGCGCCAAATACAAAAACAAATCTGCTTTGGGGTTTTCTTGGGCATGTGTGAATCTCTTTCGGCTATCTCTCAAACATTCTCCAAGTTACATATTTTTAAATACTCAGTTATAAAGAGCTCTTGACCTTTTATGTGTTATGAATGTCCCATCTTGAGTTCAATATCCTCCCTGAGTTTGGACCACATCTTACTCTTCAGTGTTCTAACAATGAGTGCCCTTTTAAATTGGGCTTCACCATGTCTCTCAAACTGAGCGCTCATTTTGAACACTGCATCTTTGTTCAATCTGTATCTGCAGTCAGAAATCAGCTGCATTTTGTTCATCTAAGTTTCTGAGTGGGTTCCCCCAGAAAACCCAGAATTGTGCAGGGTGGAGTGGAGCTTTCAAAGGATTCACTTTTCCCGCTAGGCAAACATCAAACAACTTGCTCTGAGTTAGTGCAGCCCGGTGGCAAGCAGTTTCCCTCAAACCTCATTGTTGGTGATGACCAATTTAAGAGAACAGAGGTGGCTGTGAAATTTTGTTTCCTGCTCTGGGGGGAAATGCCACAGAAACAGCTACAATCTTGAACACAGTTTACAGGGAGAGCACTGTGGGAAAAAATCAAGTGTATGAGTAGCTTTCTCAATTCAAAAAAGGTTTAATGTCGATTGATGACAAACCTCATTCTGAACATCCATTAACTTCCTGAAATGACAACAATGTTGACTTATAGTGCATTTGGAGTTCTTTCCACCAGGTTAAACTGTTAATCAAGCTTTCTAGTTAGAGGTTTTGAAAAGATTGCATAGCAGTGTGTGCCAAAAAGAAAAATGCCTGATTTGTAGCAAACAAGAGACTTGTTTTGTCACCACTACAACGCACCTGCTCACACAGTCATCTCAGTGCACCCACCAGTTTTTGACTAAAATCAGCATGCCTCTCTGGCCCCACATGCCTTCCTCACCTAACCTCGCTCCATGTGACTTCTCTTTGCTTCTGCAATTGAAGAGGGATGTGAAAGGACAGCGATTTGATAACATAGAAGAGATGAAGAAAAAAATAAGGGAGATACTGTAAACCATCCACACAGATGAGCTTGAAAAATCTTTTCAAGAATGGAATTGCAGAATTGACAAATGTATTAACTGTACTGCAGAGAATTTTGAAAGTGATAAGGTTGTTTGTGAAAATAATTCTGTTTTTCTGTGTGTGAGGGGGAGATACTGCCCTATAAATCCATCTCTCCCCAAACGCTACAACAGATTTCTTCCTTCTCAGGACTTCTTAAGAACTTGCTGTCTAAGGCACCAGCAGAACCTAACTCACTGCCATTGAGACAATTCTTATAATGACTTTGTAGGACAGGACAGCCCTGCTCATTAGGGTGCCTGAGACTCTAAATCTTTACAGGAACAGAAGTCTCCTCTCTCTTTCAGAGAGTGTCAGGTTTGAGCCATTGACTTTGTGTTCAATAGTCCAACACTGAATCCACTAGGTCACCATGTGGGTATACATATTTGTGGATTACTTTCATTTCATATCCATGTGTGTGCCTTAAGAGCTCCATAAATGGAGGCAAGCTATTTGAAGGCATAGATCTTGTCTTATCTTTTCTTAGGATGTTAGTGTTGTGGTTCTGTGGTCAACTTCCCACTACAGCATATCGTTTCTTTTATTTTTTGGATGAAATGTCTTCTTAACTTTGCCTAAACTGTTCCCAGGGATTATTTTGCAAGCAACTTGCTGCACTTTAGAAATTTTAAAACAATCAAGCAATGGAAATCCACAAAGGCCAAAGTTCAATTTTATAAGACTTAGCACCTGAATTGTACGTGTGGAAACTGTTGAACAAGTGCACATTTGTTGTATGTTGTCTCAAAAATCACAAAACACAAATGATTTTTTAAAAATAGCATGCAATCAACCAAATTCTGGCAAGGTGGACTAAAAGTAGAAGACAGAAGATATAAGTAATATTTGGAATAAAAAAAGTAATGTAATTTTAGCTGTTATACATAGGGGGATATCACTATCAACTTTATGGCCCTAATTTTGAGAATGTATGTGAAGTGATTTATTTATGAAACATAGATGTAATAGAAAGCATTTTGTCAAGGACATGCTCAAATGTTATGGACCTTGATGATGGCATCAAGCAACATCAACCCAAGAGCTTTTGCAGCAATGACCAGAAAGCCCCTTAAATAACATCTTTCTCTTTCTCTGTAGATGACGCTAGTTAATGTACCTAAGCTTTCATACCAGAGAAATATACTTTGATGAATTATGCACAAAAATGAAACACATACTGGCTACTAAGGGCTGGGAGAAGTTGTGAGGGGAGGAGTGTTGTGGGGGAATGACTGTTTGATGAGTCATAGTGCTTCCCTGTAAGGTAATGAACATTTCCTGAAAGTTAATGTTGGTTGCGGAACATTGTAAGTATACTGCCTATCACTGAATGTACATTGGAAAATAGTTAAAACGGTGAATTTTAAATTGTGTGACTTTTACCTTTACTTTAAAAGATGAATAGGCATGTGAGTAGCGCATGCTGATAAAACATATAAGATAAATGCGAACAACCTAAATCTTCAAATTTATATCAGAATAAGGAGTAAAAGATGAAATGGCAAATCTTTTAAAACAAGCAAACACATAAACCTCACTGCTGGTGGAGTCTTTTTTGATGGTATATAGATTTTCCAAGACTGTCAAGCTTTATGAGAAGAAGCAGCCTCACCTTTCCACTCTGGGCCAGGTGGTATTTTGAATCCCTGACCTTGTGGATGGCAGTCAAACAGGTAGCCCCATTTATAATAAATCTCAAAGAACAACAAAACACAATCCTCAAGTTCTAGATAACTCTAATTCTAGTCTTCTTAGCTAAGATTTTATAAGAGTTAAAAATGACTTTATTGTCTGGAACTATGACGAAAACAAACCTTCACCAATAGCGGTCATTCAACTCTGCTTAGCCAAGATGACCACTTGCATCCCACTTTTTTTTTTCCACACACTAAAAGATCTGATTTATAAATGGGAGCACTTTTCAAATACCGGAAGAATAAAGCAATTCAGAGCTCGGCAACGATATCCGAAGGCTTCCATTTAAAACGATTAGATCTGGTTTGAAAATTGTTTGCAGCTTCCTAGGAAATTAAGTGTATGAAATTTGGATATTTTTCTATTTTAAATATGTTTCTTTGAGGAGCAATCTATCAATTGGATAATTTGTCAGTTTCTATTCCTGATCAACATGCAACTAGGTGAGTGTTCTCTTTGAAAAAAATCATATCTCAGTGGATAGAGTTGTCCTTAGGATTTATGGTGTTATCTGTATCTCAGATAAGTAAGAGATATGTTAGTAATATTACCATATTTTTCAGTTCATAAGATGCACCTGACCATAAGATACACCCAGTTTCTAGAGCAGGAAAATAAGAAAAATCATATTCGGAACCAAATAGTACCATGTATACTAAAATGTTCTGAGATACCACACCTTTGGAGCATAAGATATACCCTCATTTTCTCCCCACTTTTGGCGGGAAAGGGTGCATCTTATGGTCAAAATAATACAGTGAATATTGCCTGGAGTCCAAAATTAAATATTGTGATGCTAATAAGTTATTCCTTTCCCTGAATTTCAAATTTCATTAGGCAGTCTGTATTTTTGCTAAGCCTGGCAATCCTGTCTATAAGTCACAGTTTTTAAAACAAGTGGATGATTTGAGAAGATGCTTTCTAGGATTTCCTGGTAACATTGCATAACATTTATCTGACATAGTAATAATTTTCATAACAACAACAAAACTTCAAATCCATGGGACTGTGGAATCTCATTCATAAAGCTAGGATAATTGTGGAATGTTTTCACTAAATTGATTTGTTGTGAAATTTAAAGACCTGCTGCTATTGCTGAAATAATTTTCTTTGTTTTGTATGAATAAACTCCTAAAACTAGATGCCTCAGAGGGGAGTCTCATGCATGACAACACACAGATGAGCCAGAGTAAAATTACGCTCCCTAGTGCTTTTAGTTTCTTGGCCAAGGTGCAGATAGGTGCCCCTGAGTCTCCAACCTTTCGGTTAACAGTTCTATGTGTCATTTGTCCTATCCAGGGGTCTCCAAACTGCCGCAGTCAGTGTCAGCTACAGCAGAAGTCCTTCTAATGGAAGGACTGTATTCCAAAACCACATTTATCATGTACCAGAAATTTACTTCTCACACTCCTGAACTTCTTCTAACATCATTTATAGAAAAAAGGGTATGATATTTTAGAAGAACTGGGAAGGAAGATCTTGGGTGCTAAAATAGTGGTAACCATAGCCAGCTTGCTCTAAGGCATTGATAGATTTGAAAATTTACAATATGCATAAAAGGCACACCTGAAGCAATGAAACAACAGTTCATTTAAATTAGAATACACACCTTAGACAATAGCCTTGCATGTAACATTTGAATGGATGGATGTATGGATTGTGATGAGAGTCATATGAGTCCCCAATAAAATAATTTTTTACAAAAGAAAGAAAAAAACTATTTAGCAACATTTAGAATCAAATGACATTTATTGTCGCTAATAGTTCCTATGGAGTCAGGGCATTTACAATTTAAAATGTCAGGTTGTGTATTGTCTCTTTTAATAAAAACAGAAAGAACACATTTATCCCATTTTCATGCACTTATAAAAATGTTGATTTAACATATTGCTAGATCATTATTTTAAAATATTTCTTCCTTGATGACTGTCTTAGGATGGATTCTGTAGAAAAGCAACACTAGTGAAGCAGCACTTATTTACATATAAAGAGAAAGAATTAAGGTATAAGAAAAGGCTTATACAGTCATAGAAACAAACAAGTCCAAGTCGGAAAAGTTTCCAAGTCTGTGGGTCACAAGTTAGACAGGTGTCTTCTCTTGACTGCTTCCAGAGCTGATGCACCCAAGGTCAGCAGGAAGATGACAGGCTGATAACTGCAGAGGCAAAAAAAAAAACCAAGGGCAGCAGGTCAGATGTCATGCTGCTGCTGACTCCCACAATCATCAAACAATATGGCAGGTTGTTGGTTGAAGTCCAACAGATAGAAGTTGTTGGTTGAAGTCCAAAGATCCACAGAGGTGGATCAGCCAGATGTAGGATCCAGATTCAGTAAACAAGCTTCTCTAGAGGTTTACTTATATTGGAATGAGGATACACCCCCTAGGAAATTTCCTTTCAATTGATTGGATCAGGACTGTGATCTGAGTAAGAATGTTGCCTCCCACCCAAATCCTCTTACAACTGGTTATCTGCTTACGGCAGACCCTTATATGTCTTAGATCACATTGTGGGGGATTTCTAAACCTTTACTGCCAAACTACCAACAATCCAAGCACCCTACAGCCTCAGTTGATACAAAACGATCACAATTGTGGTAGTTTCATTATCTCTTGTCAGCTTGAAGATATTAAGGGTGAAGGAGTGGAGTCTGGCTGGTCAAGCTGGACACTCCCCTGATAATGCTTCCTGGTGAATGGATAGCCTTCTCAAGAGGATTCTGGGAACTACCTCTCTTCCTCCCTGGAGGCAGGATGCACTCTCTCTTGTTCACAAGCCACACGGAGCCATGCTGATGGAAGTCAGAGCCCCGGAGATGCATCCACACCTGCCTGTGATCTTCCTACATTTTGCATCATTGCAAGTGGCTGTGTGAGTCTGAAGAGTTATTTAAGGGCTAATATTGGACTTATGGACTTGATCTAGGCTGGGATATTTTCTTATTATAAAGTTATTCTTTGATATACAGCTCTCTCTTATACACACACAAGTGTTTTTGGATCAACCCAGCCTAACACAACAATGACCAAACTCATCCACTTCACTAGGAAAAGTATAAATTCAAAACTCACTGGCATTGAGTCCTTTCTGCCTCATAGTGACCCGATAGGTCAGGGTGGAACTGCTCCTGTAGGTTTCAGAGACCGCTATTCTTTGCAGGTGGAGAAAGTCTCATTTTTCTTCCTCGCAGCATCTGGTAGTTTCTAAACAACGACCATTATGTTTGTAGCTTAAAGTGAAAGCATGACGCCAAACTGCTCTTACCCCAAACTGACTGACTTGGTTGTAACTATATTTGAATTTTCTTCAGTGACAATGTACCTTACATGTGTTATCTATGATATGGATTCTTTGGTTAAAAAAAAAAAACTTTTCGTGAAATGTAAACAATAGTTTTATATGTGATCCCATAAAAATTCGCCAAGTAGGTAAATCATCTTACACAAGTAATCTTATCTTGCATTTGCTCTTCTGTATTATATAATAATTCCCACAAGACCAGAAGAAAACCCTTCAGTTGACAGCGATCTGCACGGATCCTTCCGGCACATTTTAAATGGCAAATTTAGACCATTGATATGGCCTGGACAACTCTGAATACTCTTTATGTACCAGACATTTTGCTAAATTTGTTAAACATGCTGTCTTTGTTCTTGTTAGGTGGCACCAAGCTGCTTCTTACCTGAAGTGATACTAGGCACAACAGAATGAAACAGTGCTCAGTTCTGCACCATCCTGACAATTGCTCTTATGTTTGAGCTCATTGTTACAGCCACTGTGCAAATCCATCTCACTGAGCACATTCTCCTTTTCCACTGCTCCTTTACTTTACCAGACATAATGTCTGTCGCTCCTAACAACAGATCCAAAGTATGTAAAACCAAGTTTCACTATATCCTAGCCTCTGAGGAGCAATTGGATTGTATTTCTTCTAAGACCCCTAAGATTGTTCTCCCCTCTTACTGGTCCTTGGCACTTTCAATGTTCTTCTCTAACACCATAAGTCAAATGCATCAATTGTTGTGTGGTCTTCCTTATTTCATGACCAGCTTTCACATGCATATGAGGCAATGAAAAATACCATGGCTTGAATCAGTTCCTCAAAGTAACATTCTTGCTCCTCAGTACTCCAAGGAGGTCTTGAGCAGCAAGTTTAGTCATTGAAACTCATATTTTGATCTCTTAACTGCTGCTTTCATGAGCGTTGATTGTGAATGTAAGCAAGACAAAATCCTTGAGCACTTCAGCATTTTACCCATTTATCATAACGCTGCCCATCGGTCAATTGTGAGTATGTTGGTCTGGTTTACATTGACTTGCAATCTGTCATGAAGGCTAAAATCTTTTATTTTCATCAATAAGTGTTTTAAGTCCTCCTTACTTTGAATAAGCAAGTTTGTCTCATCCACATATCACAGGTTGTTTATAAGCCTTCTCCCATTCTGGTGTTGCATCATTCTTCATAGAATCCAGATTTGCTGATTATTTGTTCAGTATACAGATTGAAAAAGTATGATGAGAGGATACAGCCTTGTCACAAACCTTTTCTGATTTTATTTTATTTTATTTTTGGAGGGGGGGCATCACTCGTCTCCGGTGGTGGGAGTAGGAGGCCCAGCCCACTGCTGGAATTGAACTTCCGACCCAGTGGGCCGCAGTTCCGCGCACAGCCACTACACCATCGGGGCTCAGCCCCCTTTTCTGATTTTAAATCATGCACTATGCCCTTCTTCTGTTAGAACAATTGCCTCTTGACCCATGTGCAAGTTCTGCATAAGCATAATGAAGCATTCTGGAATCACCATTCTTCTCAAAGCTTTCCGTTGTTTGTTATGATCCATGCAGTTGAACTTCTTGGCTTAGTCAATAAAACACAAAGAAACATCTTTCTGGTTTTCTCTGCTCTCATAAAAATCCATCTGATAGCAGCAATGATGTTCCTTGTTCCATATCCTCTTCTGAATACCAGTAACATCATCACAAAAGGTAAAATAGCTAAAATAGTTGATTAAAAACCCCACTGGCACTGTGATGAATCTGAGTCCTCATGACCCTATAGCAGAATTGTTTCTTTGGGTTTGCAAGACTTCACATCTTTACAGGAGCAGATAGCCCTGTCTTTCTCCCATGGAGCAGCCAGTGGGTTTGAAGTACTGACCTTGTGGCTAACAGTTAACAGTTCAGTGAGCGATTTTGGAGCTAATTACCTTTTTTTTTTTTAATTTATGTTGACTTTTGTTTTCGACTTTGCTTCTCCTTCTTCCTAGTTTTGGGACCCTGGAGTTTTGACCACCATCATCTCCCCATTTTGTCCCCTTGGACTGTCTTTTTCCTACCCTCGTCTGTTGATTCTAACATGTAAATAAAGAAAATATGATTCTAAAAATGTCTGACATGTCATTTCTACATACTAGCTGTATGGGAAAGAGGTGGGAGGAAGACCCTCAACAAGATGAATGAGCACCGTTGCTGCTGACAGTGGGCTCAAAAGCACCTACCAAGAAGCACAACTGAGCAAATTCTTCCATCATTCTACCCCATATTTCACCCAGGGACTCCAAAATTCAGAGAGGATGATGGAAGAGCACATTTCCAAGAGTCCCTGGGAGGTGCAAATAGTTAAGGACTCAGCTACTAACTAAAGATTGGTGGTTCAAATCCATTAAGAGGCACCTTGGATGAAAATCTTGACACCTTCCAGTCATTGAAAACTCTCTGGCATGCAGTTCTACTCTTAATCATGGGGTGTTCTTGAGTCAGACAGGATTCAAGGGCAGCATCAAGGAGAGTATCTGTACTCTCCATACACGCATACATTTCACTGCTCCTTTTGCTTGTCTGACTGTCCTCAATGTTTCCAAATAGTATATTTTAAGTATTTAGAGAAATAGATAGTATAATTTATTCACTCCAAATCCAGCAGATAGGAAGTCATAGGGAACCAGTTAAATTGGTCCTGTTTTGTTAGGTTTCCAGTGTCTTAGCTAGTTCTGTGATCCCAGTGCAGAGCATGAACTACACACAGCAGCTTGTTCTTGAGTTGGTCATAGCTCTGAGGGCACCTGGCTGGTCATTTTGTAATACATGTAGAGTTCTACACATCTTCAACTTTTATTCCTCTTCATTTTGTCTCGCAGACCTTCAGGTTCTTTGGCATAAGCTGGGAGTATGCACAACTTCCAGGTCTCCCAAACTGAAGTGAATATTTTAGACAAGGCAACATTAGGCAGCCCACACTTCCTAGCAGGCCTGGAATTCGTAGATGGGAAAAGATATTCAGTGTGTCATTCACATAATCATAGGTATTTTCTTAGGGTCAATAAGGATAAGATGTCAAGGAATTATAGTTTCCCATTTTGATTTTTTTGTTTAATCAAGGTTTCTGCATTTTTGTAGTAATGCTTTTTTTTTTTTACTTACCCACTTACTTATAAGCTATTGTTGCAGCAAGACAACTGTAATGCTACTAAAAAATAAAAACTTTAATCCAGAAGAAATGACTTTTGATCCTAGTTGTGCCATTTGACTAGTACTGATGCTTTGGGCAAGTCTTTTAAAGCTTTCATTGCCAGCTATGAAAAGACAATAAATGCCAGCTCTTAAAGAGATCAAACTAGACTCAATATGTAATTGATTTTTGTGAATTGCTATAAAATGTGAAGCCTTCTTATTGACAGTCTGTACGCATGTCCAGATTGTTTGTCATTGTTATTGAGGTAGGGTAACTTCTAAAAAGTTCTAACCCATAGCAGCCCTATGTACAACAGAATGAAGCAGTGTCTGGCCCTGTGCCCTCTCACAATCATTGCTACATTGGAGCCTATTTTTCCAACCATTGTCTCAATCTGCCTTGTTAGGGCTTTTCTCTTATTAATGGTCCACATCCATTGAGTCCATGGCTAACACAATGAGCTCTGATTACTTCTTGGAGATGTAGAGAAGAAAAAGAAAATAGAAATCTCAATAGTTACCAATTCAGTTTAGCGATAAGGAAATAGAAGATTACAAGGTTCCATTCGGGGCTACTAACCAAAAGGTTGAATTTATCCAAGGGCATCATAGATAATGAAACCAAAGTTCCCAATGTGGAGCCAGAATCCTTCTGCTTGACAGATAGGTCGTAACAGAGATAAGAGTTGCCTAATAGTAGCATTCCTTAAGAAATGGGTCTTTACAAACAATCATATCATTGTGAATGAGGGGGAATGCAGAGTGGAGACCCAAAGCCCATCTGGAGGCAGCTGGACATCCCCTAAGAGAAGGGTCTGAGGGAGGACAAGAGCCAGTCGGAGTGCAGTGTAGCAATGATGAAACACACAACTTTCCTCTAGTTTTTTAATGCTTCCTCCCTCCTCTTTTATTCTGATTCCAATTCTACCTTACAAATCCAGCTAGACTAGAGGGTGTATACTGGTACAGAAAAGAAATGGAAACACAAGGAATCCAGAACAGATAAACTCCTCAAGACCAATAATGGAGTAGTGCTACCAGGAGGGGAAGGGAAAGGTGGGGTAGAAAGGGGAATCCAATCACAAGGATCTATATATAACCCCCTCCCTGAGGGATGGACAACAGAAAAGTGGGTGAAGAGAGATGTCGGACAGTGTAAAACGTGAAAAAATAATAACAATTTACAAACTATCAAGGGAGGAAGGGGCAGGGAGAGGGAAAATGAGGGCTCAAGTAGAAAGAAAATGTTTTGAAAATGATGCTTGACAAATGTGCCTGACAGATGTATCGATTGTGATAAAATTCCCCAATAAAATGATTTTGTGAAGAAAAAGGAAAGAAAACTAAGAACTCTTGGTACCATTCTCTTAAAGTCCCCCCTAAAATAAATCCTTAAGGGTTCATTATGATCCACACCAACACCTTTGTAATTTTCCCTTTACTATTTTACGTGCTGACAAAGAAAGAGAAATATGTATATGGGGTGACTATAATTATTAAACATGTAAACATTTTGCAACAACAAAAAGAAATATGTCTCTATTACCCTTACCTGATGCTTATTCTATTCTTGAATTATTTGTATGGAACAGTAGCTTTCCTCAAGTGACTCCAAAATTTAGTAGAAAAGCCAGGGATGTGTACCTAAACCTGTCTGGCGCCAGACAGAGCCTGAGCCTTTAAGGACCATGGTTTTTAGTTAACCACACATGTGCGCAGCCTCTCAGGAGGAAGGTCAGAAGGGACTGGGAGCTTGACAGGCTGAAATATGTTTCAACTTGGAAGATTTTCTGCCTGCAAAGCCAAAGTCGATGGCCACCAGTTTTAAAGCAGTGAATTTTTCAGATACGGTAAATCCCCATATTATACACTTGGGATTTTCGGAAAACTCCTAGTTGCCATCTATTGCTATGTAAATTTGTCATAACATTGAAACTACTGAACCCAATTTCTTCAAAAACCATACTCACTCCCCTAAGTGGGTTCTAACTCTGAGGTTCTTACAGGATGAAATAGAAGCACTTCTTTGGGCTCCAGGGCTGTAAATCTTCAATTTACTATGGCACCAGGACTCTTGGAACCAGCCCACACTCACAACATAACCTTTCCCTTCCCCTTCTGCTCCACTGCTCTCATTACTGGTCTTCATCATAAGACACTGTCATTTTATGCATATGAAACTTTTCAATTACTGAAAAAGTTTCAAACCATTTCTAATGGTAAAACCAAACTTACTGTCTTTGAGTAGATTTTGACTTACGGTTTGACTTACCTATAAAGCTCACCGAAGACACACTTAGGGGAGAATCTGGTTTGGAACCTGGGGACGACGTACATATGGACACCAACGGCAGGTAAAAGTTTACCAAGCTCTTCAATACACACAAAGGGAGCAATGCCGTTTTCCATCTGGGTTCAAAGGGAATGCTAGTGTGTACCCCTGGTTCAATGCCAACTCATAGGTTTAAGACCAAACCCCAAACAAAACTTCCCTGTGGGTTTCCTAGATTCTGAGTCGACTGACTACCATGTCCTGTTCCCAGGAAGCAGCTGGTGGCTTTGAAGCACCAAAATTTCAATGAACTGATGAGCATCTTATGAGCAACTGATGAGCACTGTGCCACTAGGATTTAAAAATTGAATAGGCAAGGTTACAATATTTTACATAAAGATTTAGCTGTTTCATATTAAATTGAATATAATTTGAATTTTTGTCATCAGCCTGTGTATTGTCGATACTTTGTTTTTAAAATGAGCAAATATCGACATTAGCATG